>JANTPZ010008462.1:0-11710 GCA_025593235.1 Vachellia pachyceras
GATCATGAAGAGAGCCACCTTGATGAAGTGCATGGGGCCACGCTTCTTGTTGGGCGGTTTAGAGCGGTGCTTGGGAGGTGGGTCCAGTGTAGAGCCGGGGAGGATCAAATCCTGGGAAGGCTTCTCCTGATCCATTGTTGATGATAACTCCCGCCCTGCAATGGGCAGGGGAGAATTGAGAGGGACGACTCTCGAAACAGATGATATTGCCGCTCCCCGCTCAAGTGCTGAAATTTGTATATGTGCACGGAGGGAGCCAACTCAGCAGAGTATGGGTGGTTGGCGGATGTGTTAAAATAGGTGGTACAGGCCGGTACAGACCATTGGAATTGGCTGGGGCATGTACGAGCTGTTATGGAACGGAGGGAGAAGGTGGGATGAGAGTGGTTTGAGGCAGAGGATTCGGAGAGCAAGAGGGCTGTTAACAGTTAAAACAAACATGTCGGGAAAAATATTCACTCCATGTCACGAGGCCACGACCACCGTTCATTCGCCGCCTCTCTCTCTCTCTCTGAACTGGTCTTCCATTACGTTGACTCCAATATTGCTACATTCCATACGCAAACACAGTTTCTTTTCTACAATAGGATGCACGACACCATTTTTTTTGCCGGCCGGTTTCCGGAGTTTTATCCCAATTAATCCGGACTCGACTCGCGTCGTGCACTCAGGAAAGGTGGAAAAGTCTCCCAATGGTGGCTGCTGCATTCACAAGGCTCGAACTCGAGACATTGCTTAAACTAGAACAAGCCGCTTATCACTTGATCAAACCAACTATTGGTTTCACGACACTATTTTACATAAACAGCAACGCGATTGCACGATAGAACTCGGGGTAAGCAAGTATCGTTATAAACCTGATAAATAAAACGTATTGAGAATTACTCTTCATCAACTATAAATAATAAAATCAATTTCAAACCGCTCATATCTTTTTATTATGTAATTTTCAATTTCTTCGCATATTTTGATAAAGAATATGATTTGAGAAATATGGGCAAACAGTCGGGCGCCGAGATTCTCGAAATAAAAGATCCGAACTAACAACGAATCCACCATCTGTCTTTTTATGGGCTGGGCCATCGCGGGTCATGAAACCCAGTAGCTCTAGCTCGTCCACGAAAAGGGCAAAAAGAAACGGAAAACAAAATTATTACGTCACGAGTCAGGCAGGGCATCGCCTTTCCCTTCCACCAGCGAGAACATGAGCAGGCTCCCGCTTTTCTGGTTCTCTGGTGACAATCTCCATTGCTTCCATGTCTCACTCTGTCGGTCGCTTGTTTTCCTCGGAACCTTTGACGAATTGTTGTTTCCGGCTTAAATTGACCTTGCAATCCCTCAGCGTCGCAGCCACTTAGTCACAGACAAAATCTCAAACGTCACTTCTGAGCTCTTAGTTTCGACGGGATAGACGCAACGATGAGTCCTGAATCGAATTTGGCCGGATCATCCTCAACTTCATCGCCTGGTAGCAAGCGTGCTAGAGATCCCGAAGAGGAGGTTTACCTCGACAATTTTCACTCTCAGAAGCGTTACCTTAGCGAGGTTAGGTTTTGTTCGGTTTCGCGGCACCTGTCGCTTTATCAATTTTGTCTCATTAACATTTTTTTTATATTACTAACATGCAGATTATTATATAAAATTTACCCTGCATTCATTTATATTTTATTACTGTCAGTCATTTTTATTTCTAATTAAAAGAGATGCAAATTATTGATGGCTGTTTCATATTTGGCGTTTGTATGTTGATTCAATGCTTCTATATATCGATATCCTTTGAATCGAGGTCGACTTTTCCTGTTTTAAAACTCTTTTGCTGCTCACCACATTGAATGAACTAGAGTTTGAGACCTGAAGTCACTCCATTTATTGTTTCTCCTTTCTTGTACAGATAATGGCATCCAGTCTAAACGGACTGACAGTTGGCGACTCGCTTCCTGATAATCTCCTGGAATCTCCGGCCAGGTGTGATAGCATGCTCTCTGTCAGGTAATTATCTGCATTGGCCTTATATAATATTCCAGTTTGGAATTTTATGCACAACCGTTGGAACGGTTGGAGTTAGTTGTGTAGCATTTCGGCAGCCGTTTTTGAATACCGACGAGCTTCATTAATGTTTGGACTATTGTTCATGTGGTCATTAAAGCCTTTCCTCCCATTTGTGGGGATTACTTGTATTCTTGAATCTTGATATCTCCTTGGCGTCTTTTGGGGGTATTTGTCTGTAGAAACATCATGCATAGTAAGTTATAATACTTTTCATCTGGATCTCTTCTAGTTTTATCCCATTTGCATTTCATACATTTTATTCGCTAGACATTCGTGTATTTTTATAAATTGTGTTCAGTGGTAAATGGCTTGTTTGCTGCATTAGCCGAGGCAGCTGAAGGGTTGTAGATCAATTACATCAAGCCATCAAGGAAACCTGTATTTTCACCCATACACATCCATTCACTGCCTTTCTCCTGAGAAAACCTAACCTTGTAGGCTCATCATGTGCCATAGAACCCTATTTAACACTGCCTCTGGGCCTTTGGGCTTAGGTTGACACAACAAAATGATAATCGACTCCCTGTTTATGGCAGCCACCAGAAACTCTAATACAATCATTTAGATCATGTCAGACACTTCCTCTCGGACGCCTAATATTTTCACGTCTATGGGTTCATTTGAGGTAAAAATGGGGACAAGAACAACTTGAACTTATGAAAAGTTGTCTCAAACATTGCTACAGCTTTCTTCCAAAGGATTTGTGGAGCATCTGAACAAGACTCTTATCAATGAAAATATCTGCTTTAGAAGGATGAATATGGTAATTGCTATATCTATTGTGAATAAATAAATATAAATAGAGTCTAGATATGGCAGGATACCAATTGAAAATACGGTTTGTGTTTCTCTTTTTATCAACTTTTCAACTATGGTAAATAGGAATTTGGCTCAGACTCAGCTCACACAATAGATTTGAGAATTAATTACAAGAGTCTATGAAACTCTTTGAATTTCTAATTTCTATCTGTTGCCAGAGGACATGGTGAAAACAGGCTGAGAGGGGGGAGGTTAAGTGATGAATACGAGGGGTTTATGGATTTCCAATTTCTGTTGTAGCATGGAGTAGGATCAGAATGGGATCAGGGGCCCGTTGTTTGTATTGCAGTGCTAATTAATAGGCCCACTTTGTGTATAAAGGTGTTGGGCCCACCGTTAGCTTCATCGTTAGCAATCGGAGCACCAGCAAGGGCTAATTGGCTAAAAAATCCACCATTTTGATACCCTTTTTATGGGTCTAGTGCAATTCACATTTGTGAACCATAACTTGCGCTTTCATGAAGGCATCTGAAAGATCCCAAGCACCTTTCCAGAGTTCATGAGCAGTCCGACGGTGAAGAAGCTGAGCACCATTATCTTGGATCATAGTGTTCCGAAGCCAACCAACGAGCATGTGATCGACAGAGTACCACTTCTCATAATTAGGATTCACTTTGGGCCCTGCTACATCAGGGATGAATCGAGCAGGTATGTGAGCATCGCCATGGAGATAAGATTCAATCCCGTTACCCTCGATCAAAGGTAAGACAACAGATTCCAAGACGAAGTAGTTGCTGCGATCCAACTTGATCACAGCGGTCTGGCTAGAGGAACTGAAAAGTGAGTAGGATTTGATTGGGAGTGAAGTAGAGGATAAGGTAGAAGAAGACCCTTGAGAGCAGTGCTGGAAGAAACCGAATGGTTGAGGGCTTTGATACCAAGATGGAATGAGTATAAAATAAGTAAAAGAAGGGCTTTAATGTGAGGGAAGCATTACAAGTAGGCTAGAGTACAATGATGAAGCTAATGTGGGCCCAACACCTTTATACACAAAGTTATTAACTAGCAATACAAACAATGGTCATGCTTTAACAAGGGATAGAGAAGATATCAACAATCATTTGTGTGTTTATATTAGTGAGCTTAGGAAGTGACAGGGGATCTGGTTGATTTGGAAGGTGAATGGATCTGAGCAAGCTGCATTGCTTGGCGCTGAGTACCATTATTTTGCTTTTAAGCCCTTTCTCAAGGCAGTGTATCATGTAGAGTAGATTTAGTCTTTAGGCATGTCCATTAGTGTAAAAAAAGCACTATATGGTCATATTTGTTACAAGTATCTCTGTTTCACAGTTAATAATTGGATATTTATCAATATTTTTAAATGTATTCATTAAGAAAAACATCTGTTATTACCCTATACAAAAAATTAAAATTGATGTTTCCTAACTTAAAACATATATTCTAATTGTGTCCCCATATATGCTGCACGTAATCTGTTTGACCTCTTTTTGGTTTATGTTGAGTTTGATACAGTTTTCTTGATTTCTGGCATCAGCATGCAAAGAAGGAATTATTTTGTCTTTCTTCTATATATATGTCTCGCTATTTTCTTTAGGTGGAAGTTAATAATGGGTTCATAATGTGTTGATTCTTTCTTGCGCTGTCTTCTTCTAACTGGTAAGCTAGACCGGTAGACACTTTGTATGGAAAATATGAAGTTAGCGGCTCCAACTGTGAACTGCCGAATCTTTTTGCATTAGTTGAATCTGTTTTACTTTGCAATCCTCAGCAACTTTTTGCTCTTTCCCTTGACTCTATCTTTTGCTCTTTAAATTCATCTGCAGAGATGAGATGTCTTTACAATATTCACCTATGTCAGAGGACTCAGATGAATCAAGATATTGTGAGACTACTACAAACATCTGCTCATCCCAACCTGAGAGTCGTCCCACGAGTCCTGTTTCACCGTACCGTTACCAAAGGCCACTCAGTGCATTCTCTTCAGCACCTTCCTCTAGTTCAAATGCTTCATATGGCTCTACTATGTCACAGGCTCGTCAACGGGGCTCAGACTCTGAGGGCCGGTTCCCATCATCTCCAAGCGATATATGCCATTCAGCTGACTTGAGGAGAGCCGCACTAATGCGATCTGTGCAGATGAGAGCACAGCCTCCCGGTGATCCTGAGGATCGGCCATGTCCATTTATGAAGTCTCTGGATGACTATAGAGAGTTTCAAATTGATGAGTGTCCTTCAATGGGCATGTCGGAGCCTGAATTTAACCAAGAGAAACCATGCAGTGTGCTAAATATGAATGCAAAGTCGGCTGATTCGGGGGGTTAGGTCATGGATGTTAATTGTTAAATCTTACCCGACATTTTTTATGGTTTTACAGCAGCCTTGGTTCCCCCCCGGGGCCCCGTGTTTCGCATCTTACGGTTTATAGCCTGCGTGTCGGGGGATTTTTCGCGTGGAATAAAAAAATAAAAATCAGACCGACGGGTCAACTAGTAACTCGGTGATCCACACGTATGTTCAGTCCGAGTAAGGGTCATAAACCGGAAATAGCAACCGTTATGACCTGGTTTGACTCGGTAAAAACCGGTACCAACGCTACTTTCCGGGTTGATTGGGTTGCTTTTAAAAAATAAAATCCCCCAACACACAAAATGACATGGTTTGGTGGGTTTTTTTTTCGTTTTCGTTTTTAATTTTCCCCACCCACAACTAGAAACTGGCGCCATCTCCTAGTCTCTTTCCTTGTCTTTTCAGGTCATTTCCTTGGTTATTCGCTCTATTCTTCACTACTTCATCCCATTTTCCTCTATAAAAATCAAACTCTCTTATTGTTCCATCTAATATGTGGTTCTTGCTTCTTTCAAAGTTTAAACATCAAACTTCAAAAACTCACTGTTTTAGCACTGGACGTTGCTTCCTTTTGTGGTTCTGCCTTGGTGATTCACGTCAATGAGTTCAACATCAGCCGTTGCTTCCTCCAACCGTTTGATTTATCTCTGGTTTGTGTTTTCTGATCATTCCTTTTTCTTTACCACTCACTACAGTTTTTCAAAGAAATAAAAAAAACATGATTTTTGGAAAAAATGCAATGTTACAGAGCCTTTTTATTGAATGTGGTTGTAGATGTGAGATATGCATCCTTATGTCTCGAAAATACTATGTTTTGGCACATTTAGATTATAAATCTTACTGCATATACTATGAAAGAATCAGAGCATATGTTGATTACCTCATCATGATCTCTGTTTTACCTAATATCATTCAGTCTATTACTTGTTCGGATTGATGGTAAATTCATTTTTGCATATTGAAACTCTGATCATAGAGCATCATATAAATTATATAATTTTTAATATTTATTTAACTATCACCAGTTTGGCCTTCAATCTAGTGCTTTAGCATGTTCAATGATTGGTCTGATTTTTAATACCTTAATTTTTTTTTTAGCATAGTCACTCCTCGTATTGTAATTTGAGTAATGCCCATTGGGCTCTCAACTCACTTCTATGTCGTTGACTCTCTTAACAGCAATGGAAGTATGGGAATACGGTTGTGGACTTGTATTCTCATTCTCATTTTAAATCCATTGCTTCTATTTATTTCCGTTTTCATTCACTTAATTAAATGTGCTTTGGCCGCTGTGCAAGAGATGAGTAGGCATCAAATGAGATCAGCGGGTTTAGCTTTGTGTGTACACGTGTACACATACAGTCATACAGATCAGTTTTTGAAGGTGGAGAGAGAAATATATGAAAAAATTATCTACTTCTTACCAAAAACCATGGTTTTACGTAGAAAACTATAGTTTTTCTAAAAACTATTTTTCCCACTTATTTTTAAAATCATTCTTTAAAATTTATAATCTAAAATCATTTTTATCACTTTTTCTCTAAGAACTATTCTCCAAAAGTTATTCCAAACACATCTGAACACTGATTAATAAGATAATTTGTCCCCACTTTCCAAATTCAATATCTGCCTGCGACTTGGTCAAGGGATTTTACCATCACCCAACATTCTTAATTTCTGATTGGGGCAGGCATCTTTTCCATCTAAAATATTAGTTTTATTGCGTAGACCGAAACCAACGAACTACGGTCGAAACAAAACATGAAATATAAAAAAGAAAACAATTAAGCAGTTAAACAAGTAATTAGGCAGTAAAA
The DNA here is from genome assembly GCA_025593235.1 of Vachellia pachyceras. Classification (NCBI taxonomy): domain Eukaryota; kingdom Viridiplantae; phylum Streptophyta; class Magnoliopsida; order Fabales; family Fabaceae; genus Vachellia; species Vachellia pachyceras. The sequence goes on from JANTPZ010008462.1 coordinate 6,993, forward strand.
AAAGTACCGGATTTTAACAATAAGGTGAATCGTTTTCTAGTATGAGGAGCCAGGGAAGGGGGGGTACTCTACTCAAATTTCAGGAGCCAGCGGAATTTCGAACAGTCAGAAAGGTGGCGGAAGGTGAGGCACTCGATTCCCAACAAACAGGGACTTTGATATTGGGTAATTGCGTTTCAGCGTCATGCGAATGTTGACAATATGTTCTTCTTGAGAATGAACTCGTCAGCCTTCGATGGGTTGATAGACTGCAACAATAAGAACAAGAGGTTAAGAGCTTACAAGGGCAATACATTGAGACACCACCTTGTGAATATTTGGCCAAGCATGTAGCAGCTACGCTTTGTGCTCTCTTCTCACAACGTTTTTTTGCTTTGACGCCAGTTCTTCACATATATCAACAAAAGAGATAATTCCTAATATTTACTGTGATTGAATAAATGAGCTAATACAACACCTAAATGAACGAAGTAACTGATCTGAAACTGAAGCGTGTTTATGCCAAAGATGCTTTGATGTCCCGACTACTGTAACTTACACTTCCCTTAAAAGCCAGAATAATACCTTTTCAAGCAAGCGCTGTAGACGCTGGATTTCATTCTTAGCATAATCAGAACCTTTGTCCATAGTATTCTTAGCAGCTTTCAAGTAAATCTTCCCATGCCTAGTTGAAGATAAGGAAGTTGTCACAGGGATATCATTACTTGGTAAAAGGGATAAAAGCAATCGACATATGCAGAAATGCAGATTTATTTTTATTTTTTGGGTAAACAGAAATGCAGATTTAGCCACGCTAAGTAATATCGTAGAAGACAGGTGATGCGAAAAATACTCTACAAGAACACAGCAGCTGTAATAGTGAGAAGGTACCTTGCAGAAGAACCCTTGAGCGTCTCAATCTCTTGTTCAATTCGGGTAAATACAACTTTCTTTTCTTCATCAGTGGCAGCCACAAACTCCTTTACCAAGGAATCCAAGCTTTCGATTATGCCAGCCTAAACAGAACATCAAATGTATCAGCAAGATACCAAATGTACAACTTCATTTGCCATCCCATTCCCACCGACACCCCCGCTTTTCTCGTTCAGAGAATAATAAATAAAAACATAAAACCCTAGCTTTTTCTTGGCTCATATGAATTACTAACTTTAGAAGTAAGATGCCCTTTTGAATCTCGATGTGTGCCACTTTTTTCATTGATGAAAGCCACAAAGTCATCCAAGCCTCTGTCACTATCATACCCTTCCCCAGCTTTGTTGCTCTTTGGGAAGAATTTTAGTGTTGGGAACCCGCTAATACCGTATCTGTAAAGACACAGTTAAGCATTAAACCAAAATAACACTTCCAGATTTTGGCCTCCATCAGTCGACTTAAACTCACTTTTCAGCAAGATCCCTGTATTTATCAGCATCCAGATTTGCAATCACTACATCTTCTTCCAGTTTAAATGCTGTGGCAACCTTTTCGTAAGTCTGAAGAGAAAAAAACATAACCAAGTTTCCTGTTATTGCTCCAGCAGAAGTTAAAATGTACAGGATAATAATATGGCAACAACGATACACACTTACAGGAGCAAGGCTTTTGCAGTGTCCACACCTAATAAAATCACAAAAATGTATAAGGTATAGCATTAGTGGAAAGTTTCCAAATGAATAAACAAAAATGGCTTACCAAATAAAAAAAAGTCCAAAGTTGAGAAATAAAAATAGGAAATAAAGCAAAAAGTAATGATAAGAAAATTGCTCAGGAATACCATGGAGCATAAAACTCAACCAGGACATCTTTGGTTTCATCCAGGACAACCTCATCAAAATTGTCAGCTGTCAGAACAACGACATCAGATGGAGGCGTAGCAATCTTCACATTGGTTCCTGCAAAAGTGCAAATCAATTTCCTCATCAGGAAATTCTGCTACTTCTAAGAAGCACATGGTGGAGGCAAAACTAATGCTAATAGATAATCTGAACACCCGTGAAAGATTAAAACTCAAAATATAATGTGCAGTCTGCAATACTATGTAGACAAGAAACCTAAACATTCTATGCCTAGGGACTTGGGAGAGCCCACCATACTGGAAATCTAAAAGCATGATGTTGTAAGAAGACTAATCAGCATTATATATTAAGTCAAAATACCAGATTTTATCAGAAGTTACTCAAAGACATTAATATGTTCTAGTGTTTGCCTTTACATAAAATATTAAAGCACAACAATCAGCAGACACAACCTCCTTCTGTATTAACAAATTCAGCAAGGGATTCTGCAGTCCGTGGACCATCATACCTGCATAAATGAACCAAAACTGAATTTAAATTCAGAAAGAAGGATGGAAATGAGACAACAGAAAAAACATATTAAGGCATAAAAGTAAATCATGCTCTCGCTTTTATTGAGCCAACTTTTCCTTACTTTTTGGGTTCCAGAGATCCTTTTGGGAACCATTGAAGAGTTGGGTATCCAGAAACCCCGTATTTGCTGCACAGACTCTTCTGCTCATCACAGTCCACCTACAGCAAATAAAAGCTACAATGTTTTGTCAAGTGAACTCAACGAATTTCCAATTAGAAAAGTTAAAGGAGAATCAGAAAAGTACTGCAGGTAGCAGTCACATCAGGAAAGTCAGCCCTAAAATCAGTCGGAATTATCCTCATTATAAGTATTTCCTGGAAAAACCCTTTCGCATAAACTCAAAGAACAAACCACACAGTATAGGAGTCTACCATGACAATTAAGCATCACTTGTTCACTGATTCTCGACGGGGGAATGATATATTTTGTCCAGATATTCATGCAAATTAAGTTTCCCTTTAACCATCACATTTGTAATATCAAAGAAAACCAGGAAAATAAAAGGAAAGAAACATCAAGTTGGGAACTTTGAAGACATAAGAATCCTGAGGTAACCCTGGTCAAGCACAAGACGTGAAAAAAAGATATTACGGGCTATATAAGTTTATTTTTATAAGTTGCAGCTAAGACTGCCTGATGACGGAAAATGCTACACGACCACCAAGAATTTTCAAGATAGGAGGATTACCATGAAGTTATGCCTACAATCATAAATAGACAATAACTCTGGATGCTTGACAAACAAACTATAAAACTAGAGCGTGTAAGAGCCAGCAATAATTGTCAAAGGTATGAATGAAGAGAAACACCAGCGTGCTGACCTTTCCTATTAAAACAGATTTGGCTTTCTTGAAGCTGGTACCAAGCTTTTCATACTCTGGAGCAAGCTTTTTACAATGTCCACACCTATCAAGACAAAAGTGGGGGAACATGTAAGAATGTGTCCAACTTCACGGAACTTCTAAATAATCCAGAGACCTCACTTCAAATTACTTTGTTATCGACAACAATTACGGTGAATTACCACAAAGAACTAATTGATCATTAATGGATTATCTAAAGTCAGAACTCTGAATATTTGCCTCAAGTACTTAGAATATACTATAACTAGCATCGGTCATTATAGATTTTGGTAACCAAGAGAACGTCAAGGGCGGCTACTAGACATTTTATAATTTCAGGAGCTCATCACGTAAGACTGTTATTTCGTTCCCAACTCCTTTGAAAGCTTCTTTTGTTTTTTTTGTTAATCCTTATACCCTCGACAGTTCGACGAATTCTTCAAATTATCATATCATCTACGCAATCCAGCAGAAAAATCACAAAATCAAATAGGAAAGGTAAATGTATCATTGGAAGGCATAAGAGCAGAAGCAACATCAAATGAGTTTAGGGGTGATGCTAAATCCTAACACTTATTTACTGTGATTGATGATCAACGAAGGAGAGGGGATTATGGCAAGTAATAATGCTCTACCAGGGGGCGTAGAACTCAACAAGAGCTCCTCTGTCATGCCCGACTTCCTTCTCGAAATTTTCTTCGGTTAGCACAACAACATCGTCTGCTAATGCTGTTAGTACCAGCAAAGCGAAGGCTCCCAAGCCCAGCCAGATCTGATATTCGGCCATCTCTGAGTTTTGTCTAGCTGCTAATATCCCGAAACCGACTCTGGCGACTGGCAATTACAGTTTATATCAAGGTTCAAGTGCGGGAACCCTCAGTCCGTACAATGGACGATCGGGTTCAGTCATGAATTTTGGTGGCGTGGCAGGATCTGACTCGTTCGGTGATGCCGAGACTGAGATGCGGGTCATTTTGCATTTAGGATTACATTCGATTAACAGCGGTCCACTCGGACTGTGACGTGCAATTGTCGATGTGGCACCCAATGAGTGGCCCGGTGGTGCAGTTCGACGTGGCTCTGCAAACACCTGCCACCATGTCGCTAACAGTACACGCTGGCCAGAAGACGACACGTCTAAGCGAGTTCCTATTATGCCCTACTCAAGTAGTGCTGGGAACGGGCTGGCCCGCCGTTCCAGCCCGTGGGCTGTACAGCCCGATGCTGTGCAGCCCGCCATCCCCCGGGCTGTCAAATTGGCAGCTTGGGCCCGACGTGGTGGGTTGGCAGCCAGCCGCCACTTTTTTATTTTTTTTGAAAAAAAATACAACAAATTTACATAAATTTTATGAAGCCCATTTGATTTTTAGGATGAAAAATACAATACATCTCTGAAAAATATAATCAACGATTTTTAAAATACAAAAACATAATACATAATCAACAATCTCCAAGGTAAGTATGTATTTAAGATGAAATAATAAGGTTTAAAACAATATTTGAAACTATTGAGACATCATCTTCTTC
>JANTPZ010008463.1:0-16339 GCA_025593235.1 Vachellia pachyceras
TTCTTTTACTTTCCTTTTCACTAGAATTAGTTGCTTGAATATATATCATACTTTTTCGTCACTTCATTAATTAATTCTTTGTTTCACAATTGCTCAATTGATACATGGCTGTTTTCTCTTCATTACCCTCTATCTACCCACGGGTAGAAGAAGATTAAACAGTTAATTAAAAAGTTATTAGCTAACTTACAAATTAAAATTTTGGGAAAAAAATTGTTGGAAAATCTTTCATTGCAGAATTTATTGCCTAAAAGTAACTAAATTTTGTTTAAAAATGCAAGTGCAACCTATTTTCAATTAATTCGACTCTTCTTCAACTATGTACACATCTTAAATTTAACTATATGTAAAACAACAAACATTTGGGTATAATTGAATATATTCACAGCTGAAAATGTGTTGCATCTGCTTAAGAACTAGTTATTAGGTACCTTTATTTAATTAAATCATAAAATAAAAAATTAATTCATTAATTTTTTTCAAACAATATTGCTAGCTAGAAGAAAAAATTTCGACGTTGTATCTACAATTTTGAGGGGTTGAAAACATCACATCTGTTTGAAGAGAACTGGTTGATTGAAATATATTGGCAGCGTTTGATACAGGAATTGTGCTTGTTTGGCAACGCCCTGCTTATACCCATAAGCACGTTCAACAGTATTTTTTCGTAAAACAAGATAATCTTCTCCACATATTTACCTCGACTTGTGTGAATAAGCCTATAAATACTTCTCCACCGCTTTACAAAACAAACCATATACAAATGTATCGTCTTTCCCACCGCTAGTCTCTTCTCCCAGCAATCAAGTACAGTATTATAGTCTTTCCCACAGCTAGTCTCTGTTTATCGGGATCTACAATAACGCACACATACATATTATAGTACGTACGATTAAGATATATCATATATGATATAACTTAATTAATCAGAACCTGACAGAAATTACGCAAGAGAATAAACATGGCCTGTCCCTTTTAAGAATTATTTAACAAGCACATGTAAATTCATCATGACGATGATGATGGACATGCAAAAAATAAAAATAAGTTGTGAATTTAAAAATTGTATTCTACAAGAAATTTTTTCCCCTTATGTATATATGTCGTCGTAGTTTTATATGAATAAGTGGAATCAATATGCAGGATACGATAAGTTTGGTTTGTTCTTTTAGTTCCAAAATGTCAACCTCATCTTTAATTGCGTTATTTTATGTCAAAACGTGCTTGTGCTGTATAAGACAACAATTAAGTAGTTTCGTTTAGTTGTCTAACTAGACTCCAGAGCCTACCCTTTTTTATCTCTAAAAACTATGTATTTTCACCTTTATAGGGTTACAGTAGAGATTAACTTTCTCTTCCCAAGTGGATCAAAACTATGTGAACGAAGGTTGGAAACTTGTATAATTAACTCTTTGTCTCTCTCACACATGGAGGGAAACACACCTGGATTTGAATTCCATCCCAATATTCATGATACACATCAATTCAATTGGGAAAAATTTTGTCAAAACATTATAATATGATTACAAATTAAAATTAAATTAGAAATTCTCATGTCACATCCTTTACTATATCGTATAATTAAGATTGGAGATAGTATTATATTTCATTTGACATTACATAAGAGATAACATAGTGACTGTCATTAATTAAACCGATTAAGTTCTTGTGTGGGCGTGGGATCACAATTTTTGACACTCCAACATCATTTATTTATTCAAGGTACGGGTGTAGAAGCACTAAAAATAAGCAAAAAAATAATCTAATTCTAACAAACCCTAAATATTTCTCCGTAATATTGTATTGATTCAAAGACAGAGTACGTACAAGATATGTTTGCCTCACAGCTCCTAACGCGATTTGAATGAGATGATAGTTTAAAGAAGTAGCCAGCCAGCCATATAACACTTGTGTGTGTGTGTGTGTGTGTGAGAGAGAGAGAGAGAGAGAGAGAGAGAGATTGAGAGAGAGATGTATACATGCACCTAAGAAAGGACCAACATGTTACTTGGAATGCACTACCCATATGGTTGACAAAAGTAGGGTTTTGATGATACGTAATTACTTATAATGACAAAGACAGATCGCAATATTTAGACTTAGTTTTCAGATGGAAAATAGTTTATGTCATCCTAATAATTAATCTTAACATTGTTTGAAATTAAGATTTCGGTTGGAATTCCAATATAGAGATATAAATGAATCCGGTCTAGCGATAAATATTGAATCAACGAAGATGAAGATAGATAGATATATTAACTTCTAATAACATATAAGAGATGTCGACTTTTATCTAGTACACATTTTTCAAATATATATATCGAAAATACATTTTATGTAAGTTATGCATATGGTTTAAATTATATTGTCTTTTACTTAAAATCTATTTTTTGTTTTTAAAGAAAATATTATGCAAAATTAATGATAGCTTTTGATACCAGCAGTCCAACAAATTGACTTAAATTAAGAAAATTAAAAATTCCCAAACAAAATAGGAAAATTTGGTGAAAAGTTCATACTTAAAATTTGTATTGATTAGAAAAAGCTGACATGATTTAATACAAAAGTGTCGGAACTTTATAGAATTTCATACATAAAAAATACTGATACTTAAAATAAGAATCTTCTTACCAATAAAATTTTTAAATAAAGTCTTTTCATCGACTTTTCAATTAGATACGAATGGTTAGATTGAAAAAAAAAAATGCATCACGCTTACATCCACAATAACATTTACCTAATCAATATCTATTTGCATTGTTACTAAAGGAATGAGTTTGTCAGCATGATAAAATATTTTTCCTTTAATACGAAGCAGCAGCGGATCCACTCATTGTTGAGGGTGGACAAATGTCCTCACTCAATTTTTTTGTATGTATAAAAATTACTATTAGATTTTCATTATGTACCAACTGATTGTTAAAATTTAAACCCACTCAAATTATCTACACTAACAAATCTGTTGTCATTTGCTTAAAAATAAAAAAATTGCCCCCACTGCTACAAGATCATGGCTCCGCCACTGATACGAAGTTGCGTGCAACATACATACATACATAATTGTTATAACTAATTGTTTTACCCCATCAAATAAGGGATTAAGGTTGAAGAAGGGAAACAATATTGAGCAAGATAAGTTTGTTTAACTTAGTTTGTCTTTCTTTATGTAGCTTCCTTGGATACTTAAGCTACGTTGTGTCTAACTTTCACCAATGTTATTATTTTATGTCCGAAATAGAATTTTCCATTGTCCCATTATGAGATTCTGTGACACAAGCTTTTTCAAGCAGAGACACAGAAATTTCTCTGCTGTCTCACAATAAAATTTAAAAGGAAAAAAGAAAAATAATTAGAGGAACATGACAAGAGAAGAATCAATTTTTTTGCAAGCGTAAGACATGCACTAAGGTCCGATTACAGGAAAATATATTTTGCCAAAAGATTATGTTTTAAATTTTGGTTGGTGATACTATTGAAATGAATTGAAGTGACTTTTTGAGGGCAAGTTACATCATTGAGAGTAAGTGCCTGCTAATCTTGACACTAATTGTGTAATTAAATTTATATTTAATTTGTTGAATTAATTAATTAATTCCAACGCCATCATCATCCACTAACGAATACCATATTAAAGAGCCTCCCTCAAAGGTTTAAAGTTTACTATAATAATTAATTAATTAAATTCTATGCACATGCAACACATAATCTTTAGAGAAAATTTTCTTGAGGTTGATCGAATCTTTAAGAAAAACCTCTCTTTATCTCACCAAGGAGTTAACCTAGATAATTTGTTGACTTTATCAACCAAATTTAATATTATAATTAACACCCAATCAAATTCTCCATTCCCTTATGATGACGTGTCATGAAGTGTATGCGCGTGTGAATATGTGATAGTGACATAATGACATTCAATATATATATACATAAAAATTTTGGTTTTAAGTCTATAAAAGAAAAAATATACAGGGTAAAACTGTATTGACCTCTTAAATATGAGATTTCAAATTCAGATATGTAAGAATGAAAAAATGCCTTTAAGACGGCTAACTTTAGATAATGCTCGAATATGATGACTCTTATATTGTCATATAGAAAAAGATATTTGAGTTTTTCCTACTTTTTTTAAATTACATTGAAATCAAAATTGATTAATGGCAGATTAATTTAACTGAAATATTAGACTTTCTATATGTTAGGTAATCACGTTGGGAATCACATTTGCGTAAGCTGAGATAAAACTCCTCTCACATACTTACTTCGCCTTGTGTAAAATTGGTTATAAATAAATAAATCATCAAGAAATAAAAAAATCAATAGAAAATAAGCGCGATTCAATTATGGTCAAGTGAATGATTTTGATTAGTTAATCTATATTTTTGGTGATGACAAATGATCGATTTGATTTTTTATGAACGTTGTTATCAAATTCTTGGCAAAAAAAAACTATTTGGAATGTTACACTCAAGGTATTATTATCTGAAATTATATGACACGCCAAGGGCTTATGAGGATGCTTTCCCATCACAATTAAAATTAATTAATATTTAGTTTATGGGAAATGGAAAATTAATATCAGGTTCTGCAGATTGATAAATCACTTTATTTTGTTACGTACAAGTGTTCAATAACGATGATGTTAATAACAATAATAATCATAATCATAAACCTGTAAGTTATCAGCTTTTCACCCACTCGTTTTAGATCTTCTGGTTGTTACACTAGGGATGATCACTTATAAATTGATAGATTTGATATTTTTTTAATAATTTTTTTTGATATAGATGCTTTATTTTTCTTGTCGGTACTTCATCTCTCTCATATTTTACAGAAAATAATTAGCTGGCAACAAACCCCCATTTGATTGAAAATTCGGATTAAGACTTAATGATAGACGTCTGATTAATTAGTTTTCTTCTTCTTTTGTTGCTGTACAAAGTAGTAATGAATCGTACTGAAAAAATGATAGTGATTATCATTAAACAGAATAAAGGTTGAGGATTGTTAAATTTTTGTTAATTGTTTAATTATAGAATTTTTCATTCATCAATTTAATTAACGTATCTTCATCAAACTATTGATGGAACGATTAAAGTGCATTGGGAAATCTTTCCCCCAACGGTACACAAGTCAAGACAAAAAGTATTTTAAAATCTATAAAAAGTATATTGAAATTCGTAAATTCTTTTTGAATTCTCTAAATTCTTCTTAAAATTCGTAAACTCATTTATGCATTCCCAAACACACGCTAAGTCTATTTGATTTTGGATACATATATGCTCTTGTAGATATACATCTTTTATTTTTGGGCAAATGATATTAAAAAATCGAAAATATTGGAAATCCACATGCACTCACTTATTTTTTTTTAATTACAAAGATATTAGTACTCCGTGGCATGTAATCACCTCAGCTTTTATCCAAATTAGATCCGAATAACCAGCCTGTTGGTGTCGGGAATATATGACAGGATTCTAGTTGATCTTCTGTGTTATTCCGGGCTAGATAATCGATCAGCACATGTAAGATCTTTCTTTTTTTTTTTTTGGTTCCCGCCCGGTCTCCGGAGTTTCGCCCCGACTAATCCGGACCCGACCCGCGTCGCGCACCTGAAAATAGTGGGTGAGTCTCCCAACGGTGGCTACTACCTACACAGGGACTCGAACTCGAGACCTTACTTAAGTTAGAATAAGCCGCTTACCACTTGATCCAACCAATCATTGGTACATGTAAAATCTTTCTAAATGACTGCACACACAAGTGAGTAACCTCCATTGAGCATATGATTTTATATATCTTTGACATTACATTAAATCTTTTTTTTTTTTGCAACAGACCATTTCTGTTTCTCAATAGATGTATTTATCTATGGCAAATAGGCAATCAATAAAATCGGCCATTGTTGATTTAAGAAATTAAATCGAAGATTAGCAAGAATGAAATTTTGACAAAAATAAAAGATTCTGCCACACACACACACACATATATATATAAGGGACCTTGGCCAACAGAAAAAAGTCCTCTTAAATATTAATATTGATAAAATCAATGAAAACACCAACGATATATTCAATGTCATTATGTATGGATATAGTGAGTAGAACATAATCATCATTGTAGTTATTAAAGTCATTATATTGTTTAGATATGGAATAAAATTGAAATTACAAAAATCACACAAGAAAACACTTGATCTCAATCCATCAATTTAGTGATAAAACTTGAGGCATCAACCTAGTAGCATCGCAAAACTTTAGAAAGAGGCATATATATATATATAGAGAGAGAGAGAGAGGAGGGGGCATGATAAACAGAAGCTAAGGCAGGCTTGTCTGTGGGTGAGATTATTAAGTGTCATTATCCGCCGAAAGCTTTCTAATTCACATGAACTCTTAAACATCAAACTCAAACTCATTTCACTGCAACCCACACGCATACATCATTGTGTTCTTTCCAAATTCGGTGTTGTGATGTGAGAAATAAAGTTACACTCGTTAGCCTCCCTATTTACACACCATGCATACACAACAAAATCCTACCTAGCTCTCTCCTTTTCCTAGCTGTGAAATGTTCTTTGTCTCTCTAAACAAAAAGTAAACAGGACGTTGTTCGGGGTTTTGCTGACTTAAGTATAAGAGCTCAAGTTTAAATTTGTGTGAATATAAAAAACATTTTTGAGAGAAATTGTCTCATAATTGGGCTTAATTAACAATAATCGTACATAATATAGTCAAATAGACAAGTAAAGAGAGTAAAATAATAGAGAAAGGAAGACTTTGATGGAAAATGTAGTTGAGTGATTCATTTTGTAGTCATAATCGGGTCATTTCTATAAGAGATTTTTTTAGGATTCTCTCTAGTAATAATATATTTAAAAGAAACAATAGCCTCTAGTCTCTGGAGCACTTAAGAAAATTTTCTTCTGCCCTCATTATTTACGGTAATGCAGTTGAAATTTTAGATAAAGATAGTAATGGAAGCTGTCTTTTTTAGACCAAGATGATGGGAGTACGTAGACATCAATGGTTAATTTTCTTTTCTTTTTTATTTTTTGTGAGGAAGAGTTAATGATAATGCAATTGAAATTTCCAAGTAGGGGCCATAAAGCTTAAAATGACAAATTAAGATCGAAAAGTCATAATTAGAGTGCGGTCCAATGTTATTCGAGAATCTACATAAGATGCCCCGTTTTGTTCACACACCTTACCTAGCTAGCTTCCTTCACTCAGAACAGCAACAAAACTTAATCTCACTATGTGGGATTGGTTACATAATCACAAGATATTATTTTGTTCTGTCATAGACCATGCATATACCAGAATATATTATTAATCAAAAGATCTATCTTTATTACTTCTTCCTTGGTAAGTTGGCTTCGATCTTACTCTACTCATTTTCAGAAGAGTCCACGATGTTTAATCTACTCTCCTTACTTGTGCTTCTAATGACATTCTTTGAACATGTCTAAACCACTTCAAATGATTCCACCGTTAAAACCTAAGCTAGCTTCCTTCACTATAAAACACAAATTTTAATAAAATAGAATTAACCTAAAAAATACTACTACTTTTACTATTATTAATTATTTTTTTGCTTAGGGATATGTGTACTTAATTCCTCCATATGTGTACACATCAAATAGCGTAAATATGTTATAAGCGTTCTACAGATATTCAAAGTTCAACGCGGTTTAGGAAATTTCCCATTTGTAGTATTGCTCATGTTTGCCATTACGTGGGAGTCCTATATATCCTCTTAGGGGGAATACATAAAACTTAATTAATGATAAGTGAGGAATCTTTTTAAAACTTAACCCATTTTAATAATTAAGAAATTTGTAATGATTTTTATGTTCTAATAACACTTGAAAGCTATTCAATTTGTCCGCTTATTCAACCACATATATATATTATCTCGACAATTTAATTAATATAAATGATTTATGTCAGCCACTCGTATCTGAAGTGACAAAATAATACTAAATAACTAAATATGCTAAAAGAATTTACAACGAGAGAAATTTGATGTCAGGAAATAGAAAAGATAATGATGATGTAAACATGAGTGAGGTGGATTATGCTTAATTAATCCGTCACTTTTATTGGCTTAAATTATATGCAAGGGACATGAATGAGATGTATAAAAGTCAAAAGGAAAAATAAATAAGTGCGCAAGAAAGGGAAAAGTAAATAAGGATTATACTAACTCAAGATAAAACAAATAGATGTTAGGTTTAGCGGAAATAGTTAATCTCTCATAATTTAATGAATCAATATTTAAATTTTCACTAAAATAAATGCTCGCATTTAGTATCGAACATGTTTCAGATAGGATTAACTCGTAAGAGAGTATATGTGTTTATAAAAAAATGTAAAAATGAGATAATTTTAAGCCGTCCATAAAGCTATTTATTATGCTTCATCTTTTTTTTATCCCTTTCTTTAGGGATACGTTATTGCATATACTGTGTATTTGTCGTATTCGACCTCCATGTATGGATGGACTTCAAGTTGGAATCTGAAAAAGATGATTTCGTTGTGTGGAGAAAGCGTTACAAAATAATATTAAATTCCTATTTATGTGCAATTGGTCATATTGACATGCATGTGCGAATTCAGGGTTTGATTGGTTAAACATGTTAAAAAACAGCCAATGGTCACATCATATATTTGATCATTTAGAGTTGAAAATTAATGATTCTTGTTTTTGCATAAAACTGGGTTTACACTATGACTTTTAATCTTATTCATAAACATTGTTTTTTTTTTTGTGAAAAACAATCAACAACCGAAAACACAAAGCTACACCATTACATATCTGAGAAACGACAACCCAACCCTGTCTTCTTCCAGCGTTCGCCAAATCTCCTCCGGAGGCTCATTCCAGACCCTTCTGCATTCTCTCTGCCCTGCACTAAGAGCTGCAATCTCGTCGGCGCATCGGTTAGCTTCTCTGTAAATATGCTGAATTTGAATGTTCCATTGTCTATCGAGCAAGCTATTTAATTTGCTTTGCAGATGTGTGTACCCTGTGATATGCTTCTTTTCCAATCTAGCCTGCACAATCTCTTTGGCATCGCATTCCACTATCACCTGCTTAAGCCCTAACTCCCAGCATAATTTCAGCCCTTCTATGAGCCTAATAAGTTCTGTCTCCTTCGCATCCTTTCCAGCTAACTGTATGGCAAAACCCTTAATCCATTCACCACAGTCTCCCCTTATCACCCCCTACATCCTCCCATTCCATTATCAACACACCACCCATCAGTGTTCAATTTACACCAGTTGGACGGCAGCAGCATCCACTTGACTTTGACGTAATTTCCTTTAGCTCCCCCACCCAAATCTTTAGTCATTCTATTTTTACAGCTTTCAACTATATGTCGTGCTATCTGATGAACATTTCTAGGCAAAACAAAATTGCCATCATGCACTAATCTGTTTCTCCAATTCCATATCAGCCAGCACACTACTACAAACAACTCCCCCCAAATATCCTTTGCCCCATACTGTCTATCCTTAACAATGTTCTGATTAATCCACTCCTTCCGCTCATTACCGAAAAAATTAACTCTTTTGTCAATAGGAACCATAGTTCTCCATAACTGACTGACATACGAACAGTCTCTAAACACATGAATTTGTTCCTCTTGTTGCAGGTTACAAATCGGACAAATGCCACTTCCTCCATCCCATTTTTTCGTCACCACTCTTGTTGCTAGTTTCCGATGTACCATATGCCACGCGAATACTCTCACTCTTTCAGGAACCCATAGCTTCCAAATTCTCTTCCATTCAGGTAACTTTTGCCCTTTCTTGTTAAGCTAAGTATATTGATATGCTGTTCTGGTACTAAATTCACCATCCTTTGTTAGTTTCCATTTGAGTTCCATACCAGTCTCTTTACTTCCTCTCGTTGACTCATAAGATTCTATATCACCCTGATTTCTTCTGCATCCATTGATGTTACAAAATTCCTCCCATTTTTTAGCAAGCTCCCTCCACAGTCTAGAGTCACCTCCTTTAACAATAAAATCCTCATTTAGTCTCCTGCCTCTCCCGTACTTTCCAAACAGCACCTGCACCCAAAGATCATTCGGTTTTGTGTGCATTCGCCAGAGAGTCTTGTAAAGAAATGCTTCATTCATTCCTTTTAGGTCCATTATTCCCATACCTCCTTCATCCTTAGGCATGCACATCCTATCCCAAGTCACAGCATGCCATTTACGTCTGTCCCCTTCCTCTCCCCAAACAAACCTGCGATTCTCTTTTTCAATTTCTTCTATAACTCCCAGAGGCATCTTATCATGCTGCATGTGAAACAACGCCATGCTGCTAGTAACCGATTTAACTAACGTTACCCTTCCTGCCATTGACAGACTTGAGACTTTCCAACCCTGCAACCTTTTCCTCACTCTTTCCACAATCATCTTATACTTGTCTCTTCTGCATCTTGGAAATCTGATGTTCTCTCCTATGTATCTTCCCATTTCTTCCTCTTCCTTGAAACTGCTCCTCTTGCATATCTCCTTTTTCAGAAGCGATTTCACATTAGGAGAAAAACATATAGTGGTTTTTTCTTGACTCACTTTGTGCCCTGTCATGCCTTCGAATTCCTGCAAACAACTTAAAACAACATCAATTTGATTTATGTTAGCTTCTGAGAAAAGAACCAGATCATCTGCAAACATCATGTGCAAGATGATTGGGCCTTTCCACCCTGCTCTCATTCCTTTCCAGTGTTTATCTCTCACTCTATCTAGAATCATGTGGGTTAATTTCTCTATGCCAAGGACAAATAGATAGGGGGAGAGATGATCTCCTTGTCTAAGTCCCCTCGAAGGTTTAAAGCCTTGTAATTTTTCCCCGTTCCAAAGAATACTAATTTTCTCATTATCTACACACATCATAATTCTCTTGATCATATCTTGTGGACAATTCAATTCATACAAAACTCTTTCAAGAAACTGCCAACTCATTCTATCGTAAGCTTTCTCCAAATCCACTTTTATTGCCATGAATCCTTTCTTTCCTTTTTTCTTTTTCATAGAAAGCATCATTTCCTGCACAATCGTGATATTATCATAGATGTTTCTCCCTGGAACGAAGCTGGCTTGAAACGGAGACACCAGCTTAGGCAAAAATCTTTTCATTCTTTTGACAATAATCTTTGAGAGACACTTATAAACCACATTACATAATGAAATGGGGCGGAACTGGCTCACCTTCTCCACGCTCTCCACTTTAGGAATTAAGGAGATTAGAGTTCTGTTAATTTCTCTAATCTTTCCAGCATCTGTCCACATCTCCTTAATAGCCTTGCAAACACTCTCACCTACCACATCCCAACACTTTTGAAAGAAAATAGCATGAAACCCGTCTTCTCCAGGTGCTTTAAGGCTTCCAATTGCAAACATAGTCTCCCTAATTTCCTCATTAGTTAAAGGCATTCCTACGCTGCTCCATTCTTCCTCTTCAATCAATGGCCATGAATGCCTGGTATCATACCACGACCTATTGACATCTTCCTCTAAAAACAGATTCTTAAAGAAAGAATTAACCGTCATTTCCACATCAGCCTTCTCCTCCACCCATTCGTTATAATCATTCTTGAGCATAGTCACTCTGTTCTTTCTCCTTCTATTAGTTGTTTTGACATGATAAAACCTCGTATTGCGGTCTCCATCTTGCAGCCATTGAGTTCTAGCTTTCTGGAACCACATCACCTCTTCTCTATCCAAAACATCTTCTAATTCCACCCTAAGATTCTTCTCTTCTTCCTCCCAGAAAGGATTTTTGCTGTGCTGTGCCTTGTACTGTACCTTTCCAATTTTATGCATCAACCACTTCTTCTTTTCTCTTAAATGACCAAAGGAGTAGGTATTCCAGTTCTGCAAAATGGGTATCAAACCCCTCAATTCTTCTCGTATAGAAGCTCCTCCCTCCCATCTATACTTAATTAAATTTTTAAAATCCTCATGTTGCAACCACATAGCTTCAAATATGAATGGTCTCTCCCTTGTATTCATTCTTTCTCCAGTTAACTATATAAATAAAGGATGATGATCCGATTGAATTCTAGCCCCAACCTTAACAATTGCATCAGCAAACAAATTTCTCCAGACCGCATTACACAAAGCTCTATCAAGCTTTTTATAAAGTCTACACCCATAGCCCACTTTTGCTTCTCTCCAAGTGAATTTAGGTCCTTCAGTACCCATGTCAATAAGCTTGCATTTATCAATATTCTCACAAAATCTATCACACTTTCTCCAGTTAGGGCTAGCTCCCCCTCTTTGTTCATCCCAGCCCTTTATATCATTAAAATCTCCCGCCACTAGCCAAGGCCTTTTCATTCCTTTTGAAATCCCCTCCAGCTACTCCCAAAGCTCCCTTCTCTCCCCTTCTCTTGGGCTAGCATAAACTGCTGTAAAGAACCAATTATTTACACCCAAACCATTCACCATACAATGAGCTAATTGTTTCTGCAAAATGACAGGCTGAATGTTTATATCATCCTCATTCCACAATATCTAGATCCCCCCCGACATACCCTGAGCTTCCACCATCAACTTATGCTTAAACCCAAAACTTTTAATTTTTCCTTGGGCTATCTCTCCATTGCACCTAGTCTCCACTAGCACTACAATTCTAGACCTCCATCTTTGACAAATCTCCTTCAAGGTAAGCCCAAAAGCTTTTCCGGCTGCCCCTCTAACATTCCAAACTAAAATCATCAAAAACCAAGATAGAAAGTGCTACACAACAGCAAACTTCAACTCAAATCACTATTCCACTCTACCAGTGATTCCTTCATTCAACTCCATGCTATTTTCTTCACCACTTTCATGGTTCAAAATCTCTAATCCCGCTGTGCTTGGGTCTGAGATCTCCATTGGAGCAGCGGGGTCTGGAGGTCTTGCTTTATCAACTTCCATTTTCTCTTCTCTAATTCCCTTCAGATTTTCCCTTTTTTTTCCTTTGACCCACTAACTTCCTCACTTGAAAATCCAGCCTAAATCATTGCTTTGTGCCCCTTATGACTTGCCTTCAAAGTTCGGCCCACATCCTTCTCTTCGCTCCACTTCACATTCTCTTCCTGGGCTTTATTTTGGCCCAACCAAACTCCTTTTTCTTTTCCTACACCTCCCTCTTGCTTTCCCTCCTCTTTCTCGGCCGTTTCTTTTCCTATGTTTCTTTCCACTGTGCCCCTTTTTTCTCCTCAACAGCCCCTGTCAAGTCACTTTTCTTTTCAACTCCTTTTGACCCCTTACTTCTTCTTGTCAGAGTTTTCTCTGACAGCCCCCCTTTACTTTTAAACTCTTCCTGCTCCTCCCTATTCCTTCCTTCCTTCCTGTCTATTCTCATTAGAAATATCTCTCTTATGCCTCGTTTGGTACACTAGAATTGATTTTGATGGAAATGGATATGGATATGGAAATGGAGGTGGATATGGAAATGGATATGAGCTTTACAAGTACGTTTGGTATGTCATGGAAATGGAATCCTATTTTTACATAAAAAGACTAAAATGCCCTTTTATATTTAAAAATAAAAAAACAAAAAAATCACCTCTCGTCTTCGTCTTCAAAGATCGAACCCCACCTAACCCAGAAAACGCTAACTGCTCCAAATCTTTGCATTTTGATTGAAAATCACTCTGCAAAATTTCATTTTTTGAACTACTAGAAGCTCACAAATGGAGGGTCTTCTTTTTCTTGTGTTCAGAGCAATCAAGAAGAACAGAACTCGCCGACAGTATCACTGTCTTTCAACAGGAGCTTCTCTCAGCTACATCAACATGGCCGAGATCTATCCGCAGAACGAATCTCAGAGCCATGCCTTCGAGACAGCTTCCACCCAAAAAGTGACTGATCGTCGTCATCATCTTTATGCAGGGAACGACCATGATCATCGTCATCATCGGTGACATACATCTGTGGGAGACTTCAATCATGGGTTCTCATATGCTTAGGATGACAGAACAAACGGTGGCTCTCCCACTCCGAAGCTATCAGGTCGAACCCATCGTGCTCGAAGATGAAGCCGTCGCTGAAGGTGCCATCACGCTCGCTGGTGCCCTGATGGTCGAAGACGGCGAACGGATGTGAAGGGCAAAAATGGAAAAAATGGATTCCATGGAGCTGGAATTGCAAAACTAAGGTTGAGAGATGGAATTGAAAAAGTGAGTTTTGGTGGATATGGAAATGGAATTGAATTCCATTTCCATCCTACCAAACATGCATGTATGATGGAATTGGGCTCCATTTCCATTTCCATGTGCCCAATTCCATCATACCAAACAGGACATTAGGATTTCTAAGATAGCTATCAGCACCCCTTCCACCTTCTGTACTTTCTAAATCAAGTATATTGAACCTCGAGCCATTACCTACTCCCCCTACACCTCTGCTCTCTCTCCGTTGAAACTCCATGGCAGCCTGTCCCTTATGTGCAGTCCTACAACCTCTCCTCGGTTTCCTTTTTAATGATACGCTGAGTGTCGCTAGATTATTAATTCAAAGGCATTGGCAGATTGTGATCATTCATGTATTCAACATAATATTCATAATGTTTCTTATTCATTGATCGTTCTTAAAAGCTCGTTTGGAAGTACGTTAGAGAAAATGCTTTTATAGGGTTAGATTTTGGAGAATAAATTTTAGGAGAATAACTTTTACGGATTTCAATACAAAACCTAAACTTAAAAGTGGTTGTGTTTGGAAAGCTATTGGCCTTTACGGAGTTCGAGGCGAAAAGTAAGTAGGAAAGAGAAAGAAAGAAAAAAGAAGAAAGATAAAATTTAGTATGAGAGAGTGTAATTTGATAAAGAAATAGCTTTTCAAAAACTAAGTTTCAAACCTATATGTTTTATTTCCAAAATAGCTTTTGTAATAAATGTGAGTACATGGACAAAACTTAGATTTTGGACAAGTAAAACATGGTTCATGAGAAGATATTCTTAATTCTTTCCGAATTTTACATTAATTGATTGATTTAAGCCCCCAATTTTAACTTTGTGCTAACAAAATCCTTATCTCTTGATGCCATTATCAAATTATTTGGCTCCTATGAAATGCTTAAAACCATTATAAACTAACAAGGTAAATACTAAATTTTAAAAGTAATATTTAAAAAATCATAGATTAAAGATTATATTTCGTCTAAATTACCTTTAACACACAGTGCATTTTATTTTTATTATTTTAAATTCAAAACTTAAAAAATAATTATGCGAAAAGAGATTTTGGTAATTTGCATACCAATCCTCGCTAAATAGTCAAATTACATCTCGCGCTTCTGAGCTTACACCACTGAGTCACTGGCCACACCTGTCTGCTCGATATTCGGATTGGGTCTTCTCTATCCATACCCTAACTTACCTTCCATCCTTCTGCTTTACCTAAAATTACATTTCTTCTTTTTAGGCTTTGCTTACGCTTCTTCTTCTGTTTACAGAGCAAGCATAGCCACATCCTAAATTACATCATTCGCATTGCTTACGCTTCTTCTGCCACAGTACGCTCTGAGAACCCTAATTGCCCTTTACATTTCTTCTGTTTTGATTACGTTTAATCTTCGTTGCTGATTTTATATCTATATATTCCGGCCACGGATCCGGATCCGAATGTAAGTTGGCGTTGCTTTGCCCGCTTTTTGATTATATGTGTCTGTGTTTCGATTGTGATCCGAGACCCACACCTACCTGTCATCAGACCCGATTTCACAACCCGTTTCGGACTGGTTTGCCGGGTGGGTTTATAGGGCTTTTATTATGCGCAGAAACGGGTCGATTCGCCATGGTTTCTGTATTTATATATTTATGGCTGCCATTACTCAGTCTCGACTAGGATTCATAAAATTCTTTCTCTGAAGAACCGTAAATAGAATGTTTCTCACTGTTTTTGGTTTTAGACAATACCGGTTAATAAAAATGTGAATGCGAGATTTGTAGTTGAATTTCTTGTTGTGGCTATGCTTGCTCTGCACAGGTTAATAAAAATGTGGATGCGCTATTTTGATTGTTTGCTTCTTAGCTTATGGGGTGACCCTATAGGTTAACATGCAGTTGATAGGCAATGAAATTGAATGATCTCTTAGAGTTATTTCATGCTGGCATGACCAGGATAAGTTGCGGTCTTTAACCGATGAGCTCACTGAAAACCATTGAGGATTTGAGCTCAGCGTGAAAATCCGTCCTGCATTTGTTACAGAAGTTCCTATGTGAAATAATGAATGATCATTTATAGTTTGACACCTAACAGCTGCTTTTTGTTTTTGGCTTGCAGATTTTTATATTAATTTAAAAAACTTCTTTTGTACAATACTGGACTATTTAG
>JANTPZ010008464.1:0-11269 GCA_025593235.1 Vachellia pachyceras
ATTAACAAGGAAATAGAAACTTCAGAAAACCCAATCTCTACTACAGCGTTATCTTTGTGGAGCAGGGATGGATGACCAAGGATAATTTGCACAACTCAGTTAGTTATAATCGTAATTATTTATTTAGTTTGGGTAGAAAGGAATTAATTGAGTAATGGAGAGGCAATTATTTTTGAAGGTTGTGGTGGTGGTGGTTGGATTGGGTGATTATTAATCATGCATGCACAAAAAAAAGAGTTGAAAGTGGAAGAAGGAAATGTGAGAATGGCGTTTCGATCGTCAACATTTGCATTAATGGGTTGAGTGATTTGCTGAGTTATTATAAGTCCAATTAATATTAATATTAATTATGATTTGCATGGGCATACCAACTGCTAGTGGAACACACGTACGAGGCATTTTTTTTTGGTTAATTACTGTGTGGAATAATTAATTAATCAATTTTTATACATGTTTGGTTCATGTGTCACACCTCCATTGGCTCATACATACAGCACTCGATTGTTTCCCTTTTACCTTGTTTACATCTTTTTGTAAAAAGAAGAAGAGAAAAGGAACAGGTTGTGAATGGATATATAGCATATACACACATATTATATGCTAGAGAGTAAAATGTCGGCTATCTATATTTACATATATCTTGTGCTTGTTTGGGAAAAACTTTTTTTCCAACAGTACACACAAGTCAAGACAAAACTATCTCGAAATTCGTAAAAACAATTTTAAAATCTGTAAACTCCTTTCTCTCAACGGATTCTCAAACACACCCAATTACGTTGCATGACGAGAACCTAATTTTGTAAATATGACCCCTTTCACCATCCATATATAACAAAATATATCTCTTCTATGACATCAATCTCCATTACAACTTCTCTTTTGCCCTCTCTCTCTCTCTCTCACACACACACACACACACAAAAATCAAATTAAGGAGTGCGATCATCAATTCAGATTAAGAATAATTACTGGGTAATTTTGTTCATTACCTCATCAGCTATATATGGCTCTATATCCCATAGAAAAGTGTTGTGTATATGTGCCCGTGTGTAAAGGGTAAATACCTGAAAACTGATGTGATGACCGTTTGTCCAAATGAATGTTAAAAGGTAACCTGAAAACCCATTTCTGTAGTTGGCAAAAAAAAAAAACCCATTTCTGTAGTGGTGAATTGAAAAAAAAAAAAAAGAGGGATACGAGGAGGAAGATATTAATTGAAATTTTGATTAAGAATAGAGAAATAATGAAGCGTAAAAGTTGGGAAGTAGGACATGTCATGTGAGGTTTGATTAGGGTGTGTCCATTGGGGCTAATTTTTATGGCTGTCGTCATAATTAATGTTAAAGGTTACTGTCCCATGCCAACCCAACTTTTGTCTGCGCTAATAATGCACCCTTGCTGACGCATAAACTTTACTACTTTTGATTCATTTCACTAAATATTTTCCAAATTTAAAAAATAATGTGACATAAACATGAAAAAGTTTGACTTTAAATAGATAAAACATTTTCATGACATGCATTCATTGGATCTTGTATCTGAGAAAAATGCAAAAATATAATAACCAATTATAAAAGCTGGGTCTAATGTAATGGGTTAATATCTTACAATATTACTCCCGATCTTTGTTATAAAAGCTAATTGACTTTTTTGAAGATATTAAGGAAATCAGTTAATTCACTTTATATTTCAAAAATACTTTTACATAAAAGAATTATTAAAATTCAAAATGGATAGGGTTTTATGGTCAAGGGATTATTGGAAGGGGTAATTTGAAAAAAAAATGACTAGATATAGAAGATAGAATGCATATGATCTTATATTTATAATCAAATTTAATTTTCATTCAATTCTTATAATAAGATTTGGATGTAGTATTAAATCAAAATTTGAATTTTCATGAAAAGAGTTGAAGAGGCAAACACATTTAATATCCTTAGTTCATTGAATATAATAATGATCCATAATAGAAGCACGCAAATACTTATCCCAGAAGGGAAAAACAAAAACCTTTAATATGCAATTAATCATCTTGACAAAAAAAACACCCTCCCCAAAAAAAAAAAAGGATGCATAGATGTTTATATTTAGTTATACATAAATATAGTTTTCTCTTGTTTCCCTGCTGGTTGCGTCTGTTTACTTTATGATTTGTAATTTTGTATTACGGTGGTAGTCCATGTCACAATCAACTTGAAATCACTGCAAAAATTCCAAACGAAGTGGGGCAAATTAAAAAAGCATGGATCTCATATAGCTAGAATGTGGAAAGTCGGTAATTTATTAAGAAATGTAAGCAACGCACGAACTAGTATTATTAGGAATAACACGTACCAGTTTTCCATGTGCATGTGTGCTAGTTGAGATTAGCTAGCTTTGAATAAATATGCATCCATACATTGTGAAACGTTTGTCTTTATGTTGTCTGTAAAGCACAAACGGCCTGTGATCTTTTAGGTGCAGATTCTAAAAGGCCATTTCGTGGGCTCGATGCAATTAATCACTAAACTGATCGCTGGATTAAGGATACATTTTTGATGGAATATTTTATTGGAAAAATTGTATTTAGATAATATGATAACGAATTATTCACTCTAAGATCCTAAAAGGTTGTTAATAACAAACCGAGAAGCATCGCTAACAAGTGAAGTAGTTATTATTAACAACCTTTTAAGATTTTAGAGTAATTAAGTTATAATCATATCATGTCATGGAGGAATATGAAAGAAACAGGAAGAGGGGTAAAATAATTTTAACTAGCTCTTATTTCGTCACCCTTCAACGTACGGAGGGAACTCAATCGATCGTGACACTCATGGATGATCGAAAACGTAACTTCATACTTCAGCAGTATTTAAAGAGCTGTTAAGGATCAAATGAATCAAACGGCTCTAACGTTGTTGATTAGAAACAAATGATGGATATGACGTGGATATATATTACGGGACATATGGCATTTTTTATTAGTGACAATTGGAAGGTTGACGTGTTAATGTTTGCATGGGTACGTAGCAGAATGTGATTAGCTTGATGAGTTGAAAAGGAGGGAAGAGGGTTTAAGAAATAAATAGAAAGGTATATAGCCTCACATATGGTCAAAAAGGCTTAGGTATAGGGAAGGTCGTCCCACAATATATTTCGCTCAATTTGTTTTCTTATGTATATATTATTTATGTGCATGAATTGGATTCTCTTCGGTGCTTCCCGATAAAGTCCTCACTCGTAATATATTATTATAATATAAAACTAATCAGGGGGAAGCAATTTTGAGGGCTTGATCGGTAGCCCCAGCATGCGAGGCCAAATACAAGGGCGCACATAACGCATACTAGCTTAAGATTCTCCATTAATTATTATTATTACTTAATTAAAAGAACATGCACTTGTTTTATGCATGGATTCTGATGCAAACATCATTTCACCTTCATTCTTGACCCTCCGCGTGGACAAGGGATGACAGAAGTAAATTTTTTTTCTATGAAAAAGGAATTTTGAATAGAAGTTAGTTGATGTAATGTGATTTATATTTAAATTGTAATTAATAATAATAACATTTGTAAAAAAAATTTGTTTGAATAAATGTTTAAGAAGTAAATCTTAATGAAAAATGACTTAAAATGATATAAATTTTATTAAATATTCATACATATATAAATGTGTATATATTATTTTGTATATTACAATAATTTTAAGGAAAAATAATTAATGAAATTGAAACTTGTTTAGAAAAATAGTAGAGAAGTAAGTTTAGGTAGAAAATAATTTAAAATGACATGAATTTTATTAAATAGTGCATACATACATTATAATATACACTATGATAATTTTTGTACAAAAAAATGATAAAAATAGTTAATGCGAATATATGTTATTTATTTAATGGTACTCATAGGTATTTTAGAGTATTTGTCATGATTAATTTATTTAACTTTTAATGATCTCTCCCAAAAGTCATTTAACTCTTATATTGAGGACAAGAAATAGTCATTTACATATATTATAATAATTTTAATACAAAAATAAAATTAAATACCCTTCTTGATTCTTCTTATTTATTTATGCTAGAAGTAGCTCATAATGACTTTCATGTTTTTGTAATTTTTGGCCAAAAGTTTCTTCCCACTTAATACTAATTCAAATACTATAATGCCTATTTGGGAAAGCGTTCGGGCTCCCCAAACGCACGTTAAACAATGTTTTTCGTAAATTGATATCCCTCACATATTTACATCGTAAATCATAAAAACATTTCTCCACCGTTTTCTCAAATGGGTTATGGTTAGCAGCTTAATTTGCATTTCACTCCCAAAAGTAGCTTTTGACACTCTCCCTCATCACCTAGCCATGACTGATAAGTGAGCTGGGGTTAACCATTATGCATATGCATATGGCTAGGTTCTTTTTCTAGTGTATCTTAGAGCATCTTAAAATAACTTTAAATTTGAGACAAATTTTAGTGAGCTTAAAATTCTTAGGGTTAAATCCCTTCAAAATGTAAGTGCAATTTTCATAACTTGAACATGTGTTATCTTCTTAATAAAGGAGAGACTGCTTAACATCGATTTGAAGCAAAACAATTTGTTGACAGCTAGTTAAGTTCTTTAATTTCAATATTTTTTTTCTCATATGAAATGATTGTTAATTTCTTTCTCAAATATATACAGGTGTACAATATGAATTATTAATTAAACTAATACATTGAAACTCAGTTCAATTGTGGAATCAAGGATAATTTATTATGTTTAAGATATATGCTTACTTAGAGGGACCAAAGGTAGAATATATGATTGTATTAAGCTTCTTGAGGTTTCAAACTCAGATAAAAACTGAAGCGGATTGTTTTATCAAGTAACCACACACAACCCCTCCCCCCCCCTAAAAAAATATTTCTATGAATTAGGATGAATGTAGGACTGTTAGGAAGCTCTCTCTCTCTCTCTCTATATATATATATATATGGAAATACATATGCATGTGATATGATCAAATTCTTTCTCAATTAACAGCAGCATGTGAGCCTTACAGGCATATTTAGAATCTTGTCTTTCTTAAAGTGGTCAACGTACCAAGTATTCTTGAGGAGTTTCTCTCTCCAAAAAGCAGAACAGCTCACAACCTAACACCCGATTTTATCCAAAAATTCACTTCATTTAAATTCCGCCATCAGACTCAGAAGAGAAACAAGCACAAACACACACACGCCCAGGGTTTATTACTCGCTAAAAAACAAACCCCTGACTGATTAAACTAGTACTCAATAGCTTTAACCCACTGAATGATCAACTTATTAATTTACATACATAAAAGACCAAAAGAAAGTTGCATATTTTATGTTGTAACTGGGAAACTTGTTCCAAAAGATTTTGGAGGATCAAATTCGCAGTAGGTATATATATGTGTGTGTGTGGGTGAGATCAAGTGATCAGCTGTAATATGGTTCAACGTACCCGCCACCCACCACATTACCACTTTGATGGTTTTATATGTCAGAAAAGAAAACACACTCATCCTACCTTCAACTTTATTCACTTGCAGTGTTATGCATATCCTTTAAAGCCTTCAACTTGTAGGGCATCATGCCCTTCCCTTTCTGCGCATACTCTACCACTTGCATCCTCGCTCTATCCTCATCATCAACTTCATAAATCATGTTGGCCATGCACAGGGGAATTTTTAGTTTTTTCTTGTACTGTGGTTATGATATAATACTTCATACTGTGGTGATGGATTATCTTGTCTAATATTTCAATTAAATTACTGCATTCAATAACTTCAAATCCACGTAATGCTTCAATAATTTTTCAACACGGGTCACTGCGCAAATAGTTACTGTAATTATTACTTTTTGTTAAGCGAGACATTAATCAGTGGATGACCAGAAATAATACGTATGTTTGTGTCTTTTGAAAAGATGGGCATTGAGAGAGATTCAAGTGTTAAAACTTGTAGCCGACAACAGCACTAGAGAGACTGATAAAGTGCAGAATCACTTGCCCTCCTTTTCAAATAACCTTTGGGTCCGTACAATAAATCATCGTCACTTGAAGGAAGATGGAGATCAATTCACCCTAATCCCAACATGATAAAAATAATTAATAATAATGATACTTTTAAAACATTAATATTCAAGAAGGCCATGGTATTTAAAGGCACAAGAAACTGGTGTCTCTGTTTTTTCTTCAGTTTGCCTCTATTTGATTAACTAACACTTAAGCATGGTGACCTGTAAACAATAGAATAAAAATACAGAGGGCTCACAAAAAAAAAAAATAGAAACAGAACTATATATACACACACATACAGATAAATAGAGATTTGGACAAGTTACGATGAAGGTAGTTGAATTGAAAGATTTTTTTTCTGGAGATGAGTGAGTCAGAACAAGTCATAACGCGTGGTATTGACAATTGCATATATATCCTCAAATTTCAAAACCTATTATGAAAAATGAGGCTAAAGGATTCGGATACTGTATTTCTCACTAATGATTTCCCCCTACCATAATCATTCATGGTGGCACCGCCTAGTCTTCTTGGCATGTACCAACCAATCAATTTACGTTGTTTCAAAACATTTTCTCACGTTAAAACATTCTGATAAAACTAGTTTTCATGTTTCCCTTTTCCTTCCCCCCTTAAGGCTGTGGGCAGATTCTTTGTGTTTTTCAGTACAGCTCTGTCTTTGACTCTACAGGGGATTTGAACCATAGATATGGCATTACAACTATGGATTATTACATTCAAATACAGTGGTTACGAGCACAGAGAGAGAGAGAGAGAGAGAGCAATCGCTTTCAAGAAATATTTGGGAGAATCCATTTATGCTCTGCGCCTTTTGTTGGCTTTCTCTTGGAAAATAATAGGTAAATTGAAAAACCCAGCAGAGCCTCCTTTCTTCATGTTTACTTCCCCGCACTATTCCCAAATCCCCTAATTCTGCCTACATCACATGTGAAGAGGAATTCAAATACAAACTTATTATCCCGTCAATTTTTGTCAATAAAAAAAATACCAAAATGGTTCCCTCTTTTACACACACACACACACACATGTCTCAAGTGGCACTTGTGAAATTCCTTTCCTACCTTTCTCCATGACACAGTCCACAGCCTGCCACTTTTTGGCACTACAAATTCACCCGCCTCGCTTCACTTCCCCGACATACCGATTCCCTCACTTCTTCACTATTATTCATTCTCTCTCATCTTCTCTTTCAATTATTCCAAACTCTCAAAGATCTCATCTTTTCTCCGTTCACTTCTCTCTGCCTCACAGAACAGATCACTCTGTTTCCTATTTTTCTCCCCCCAACTCCTCTGTTTTTGCCTTGGGTATTATCACAGGTCTGTTCTCAACACAAAAAACTTGTGGTATTTTAATACCTCAGGTTCAAATTCTGTTAATCCATTTTAATGGTTGCAATAGTTTTCAACGGGTTGCAGTCATGTTACGAGTCTCAGCTCCCCGAGTCTAGAACGAGCACAACACTTAGGCTTCATTTGCCTCGCTCAAATCCCAAAACCCGTTGTTATTCGGAAGAAATCGGCAGCAGAACTGATACCGGTGGGTGGAGCTTTCTTCAGGCTCTTTCCAATGTCCGCTATGGCGGGCTCACTGAGCCATCGGAGAAGGAAAGTGTCTATGTCCATCCACAAGCCAAACGCTCTTCATTGATACTTAGCGAGAAAAGTCTCCAACTTTGCACCGAGAATCTGGGCAACGAGACGGGTACTGACATTGTTGGGAATAGCATTGGCTTGCTGTGCTCTTCGTCGGAGGGTGGCAGTGCCGGAGATTCTCCGACAAGGGAGCAAACATGGGCGGCGCGTCCTGTTTATGGAGGTAAGAAAGAGAAAACACAGAATTTTCCACCTCCTTTGACGACCATGAGGGGTTCGGAATCTCTACGTGTAAGGCCCCACAGGGAAGATGGACGACTGGTGATTGAGGCGGTGAGGGTCGCATCAAGTGCTTCGTGTTTCAAAGCGGACAGAAGCCATGGCCGCCTCCGCCTCCACCTTTTGAAAAATGAGAGCACAAGCTTTGACTACGAAGATGGTGACGCTGACGCAGATGAGAAAGCAGAGGTTGAAAGCGAAATGAAGGAGGAAGACGGAGAAGAGGAGGAGGAGGAGGAGGAAGATGAAGACGCAAGAGATGGAGAAAGAGAAGGGTTGAGAGCGTACGATAGGCCAAGTAGGTGCAGAGAAGGAGAGTGTGAAAATAGTGAAAGGCTCATTGGGGAGGCTCTTTTGGTGACCACTTGAATCTTAAAGCTGTGTTTGGGATTTCTGTGTGATGATAATAAAATAGATTTGATCTTCTTTTCCCTCTGCTTCATCTTGAGGGTTTTCATTTAAGCTATGGTTGTCGTGGTTAGTTATTATCGTTACTCTCTCTCTCTCTTTCTATATATATATATATATATATCTCTGATCTACATCGTTCTTGGAAACAACCCCAACATGCGTAAAAACAGATAACTAATTACATTAAAGCTTGAGGATTTTTCAGTTATACGCGTTACAAGTGCCACTGTTAGTTTTTAATTCATGCCCTGTCTCTTCTTGCTCTGCACATTCGTTTCTATAAGGGAAGAGAGCCACGCCACGTAGTGTATGCAGAAATGTATGACGATGTGAAGATGCTCTATTTTGAAAATAAAGCCAAAATCTTGAGGGATGATGTTGCTTGGAAAATTTGCCAAAAATGAGTAAATACAAAATACTAGACCATCTCAGTCATGATAGATATATGTATAACAGATGTTTAAGTGCAACCTGTTTCTTAAATTTTATTTAATATGAGCAGGTGTATTTGATTATGATTAAAGCTAATTGATACTAAAATATCAATGAACAGAGATTTTGGGCAGAATTTTTAAAACTTAAACTGTAAATTACAAGATAGAGAGATAATTAGAGCTGGTTACACGCGGTTGTGTGGGGTTGGCTTTTAGCCAACCAAAACCAGCCATGATGGATTGGTTGACTGAATTTTTATGAAGTAATTTTTTTTCATATCTAAAAAAAAATCAAGTTTAGAAATATGAGTCTTCAAGGATAGCAGTATAAAAGAGACAAATGAAAAATTCCCAATTTAAATTCTCAATGCTACTTTCCAATACAAGTCCAAACAGCCTTTTATTTTTTTACGTTCATCCGATTTACTGGAATTTTACCTTACTTACATTCGGATCCAACTCATATCGCACATCTGATTGTAGTGGGTGAGTTTCTCAAAAAGATTTCTACATATGCTATGGTTTCAATTATAAATTAAACCCAGTTTAAACGGAATTGAGCTGCTTATCACTCAAACCAATCTTATTGGTATCCAAACAATCATTTGTACAAGTGAGGTATAACACATACAAATAAAGTAAGGGAGGCTAAAAGTGGATTGTCAGGTTTAAAAATAGGAAAAACCACTTAAGTTTCAATAAAAAAATTTCACAAGCACGCAAGCAACAAGCAAAAAGACAACTTCTAAATCACAAAATGATAACATGATCTATACCATTCACTTATTGTGGAACTTTTTTTATTAAAGACTTTATAGCGATTTTCCCTTAAAAACAGGAGTTTTCCAATCATGTATATTAATTATTACTATCATCACCATCCTCGTCAATATAAAACAAGAAGGATGAACTTGATAAAACAAAACGACGAATGAATGAATCAAAAATATTCCATAAATTACCTGCTTGTGTTATCACTGTGTTGTATTATTATAAAATTTCACAGCAGTTTATGTTATAGGACAGCTTTCCAAGTTCTGGATAAGCTTAACTGGACAATAGCAGAAGTTGAAGATTTCAGGTTTGCATTGAACTGTTAAACTTGTAAATTAAATGCATGATCCACTTCGTCCCAGTAATTTAATTTACAGGGACCATAGTGGCATTACAAAAGGAAATGTTTCGCAGAATTATAAAGCACTACACCATAAAAGCTTCTTGATCATCTCATCATCCATTCACTTTTTTTTGGCTTTTTCCATAAAGAGCAACCAGGAATATTCTTATTATAATTTAATACAGCAAAGATCAAACACTTAACTTATTGCCTATATGTGCCAGTTGATGATTTTGTTGACAACGTTATTATGGGTTATTGTAAGTTTTTCTCACAAATAAAAAATATTAATCACCAAAACAATAATAAAAAAAGTGTTAATTGAGCTTTCAAAATTTGTTAATGGAGAAAATAATACGGAGCTTCAATCTAAAGTTTAGTAATAGTACACTGAATCCTTAAAAAATATGTCCATATCTAAATAATAAAATTTACATGTAATCACATGTTTATAAGCATTCACTTTTTTGAGTTTGGGTCCACCTACTTTAATTTAGTTTTCCCCGCACTCATAAAACAGTCATTAGATGGATCTAATTTTCCTTAATAATATAATTAAGTTTTGTAAATGGAAAATTATTTTGGGAAAGTTATCGTCCAAGTTTGACTACATTTATAAACGTGATTTAAGTGTTAGACAATTATATCAAGGGTTATGGTGTCAGTATATGATATATCCATAAAATATATGCAAATTCCTACTTGGCATCATAAACATTTAATTGAGTGGGGAGAGGGCTGGTCCGACTAAAGGCAAGGCGCCTCATATCCATCAGATCTTGGGCTCGAATCCTAAGAAGTCCCGGCGCTCTCCGAAACGACCCCGGATTAGTCTGAACCCAAAAGGTTCCGGGATACCAGGGGATGAAATGCCCTCTCATCACTCAAAAAAAAATTTAATTGAGTGCAAGGCTGCAAATGAAGGTTTTAAATTAGTGCAAAAATACCATGATCATCAACTTCGGTTAATTTGTGTGAGTCCAGAACCATCACTTCTACATCCAAATTAACCGTTGTGTCCATTTGAGAACATGGTAGAGAAGTACTTTTACGTAAGTCGAGGTAAATATGTGAAGGAGATTATTTTGTTTTGCGGAAAAATACAATGTGCGTTTGACTTTTCCAAACACTCCAACAAACAAACCCATTATATATGAAGATGAAAAATAGCTTTCTTTTTTAATAGTTCAGATAACTGAGATGCAGGCCTCCAAATCCATTCCTCCAGATACAATCTTCTCAACGAAGTTGTGGCCAACCAGTAACCTAGCAAATTAGCTTCTCTGATAATTCACCGAAAAGAGTGGTTCCTTATCAACTTACACTACTTTAAAAACTTCGTAAACCTGTTGCACTGCTGAATAGTTATTAACAAAATGAAAGCTAGTACGTAGTTACTTTAAAAAAAAA
>JANTPZ010008466.1:0-11010 GCA_025593235.1 Vachellia pachyceras
TTTTTTTATTTTCTTTGAGATCTATGTATGTTTAAATCCTAATTATTTTTTTCCAAAAAATAATATGAGAATTATTTAATTAACTCTTGTGCAAACATGATACTTTTATTAATATTAATGAGTTTTATTTATTTATTTATTTTTAACCTAAAAGGCCATGTTGACTATAGAACCTTTGCTCACAAACAAGGAACCCGTGAACCGAGCCTTTCTGGAAATAATTTCAGCAGCACAAGGACCAAAGGAATGCCAAAATGTGTATTAAACTATTTTGAAATTAAATTACTATATTAGTTGTTATTAATGATAATATAGTTATTATCATTATTGTCGAACTCGTGAGCTGACTCTTCTAATTTAATGCTTTTATTTTTTTATCTTATAAAATCGTATTAACTCAATTTTAAATTAAAATTAGTTCTAAACTCAATTAAACTTACCAGTTTAAAGAACATGTTTAGTGTTTTCACGTTTCCATCAGATAAGATTGTGCCGATTAACTCTCAGACTTATGCTAACTATTTCAATTTTGTTATATTCATTAGCTTTATATATAAACTTCATAGAAATTTCATTGTTGATGATGATAAATCATGAACCTTGCTCGACTTAATTTCAATTATTTAGATTTAAAATGTCATTAATTAAATATAATTGTGGCCATTTTTATATTTGAATTATTTACTCATATACTTTTAATATCTATTAATTTATAAAAGTTATCTCTTATAAGAATCCACCATTCAATTTACATTCTCTTCACGTTTTCGCTTAAATTCATAAGTTTGATAGCCTTGGTTATAATAGTTGTTGCCTTCGATAATTATTCTTGTAATTTGATAAGTTAAAATTGTTGATTATTAGATTGTTGTTGACTTTTGTTAGTTTATTCTCCCATTTTCCAAATTACTTGCATAATTTTTTTAAATTTGTTATTGAATACAATACTTTAAAGTAGTTTTGAGACTTTAAAAATTTAAGAATAATTTAAAAAAATTACTTTCACGTAAATTGAGATAAAACTTCTATCACATACTTATTTAAAACTTAATAAAATCACTTAAATTATGATTAATTCAAACACTCATTTCATATTTTGAAATCCGAGTTGAGATTTACAAGTTTATCGAAAACTGACTGTTAAAAACAGTTGAACAAAACTCCAAAAGGAATAAGGATCGTGCATTTGTACCCGTTGGATTTTCAGTGGCCTAAAATGAAAGTAACCGTTGTGTTCTTTGAAATTTCGGTTTTACTTTTCAACCCAATAAAAGAAGTATAATTGCAGAAAGGGACCTACGCTACTTCCTAGGAAAACACCGCCACGCATGGTAAATTCGCACACGTAAGCGTGTGGGTCCCCAGCTTCAATTATGATTGGATGGCCCACAAAGACGTTATAGTACGTCAGAAGTGACTGACAGCTATTTCGTTTGCCGTGATCAACTGTTTTGTCGGTGGAAGGCACAAGTTTTTGCTTTTTAATGATATTTATGCCATGCAAATATTGTTGTAAAAAAGAGTCATGATTATATTTATTTTAATAAAATTTTTCTAATCTTAACTGTCATTGTTGTAAATATAATTAGAAGCATTTACTCCTTCAATTTGTACATTTATTTATTTTTTTGCGAGATCAATTTATACATTTAATTTAAAGATAAGTCTGCTAATACGAGTAAGAAAATTAAATTTTGAAAACAATTTTTATGTGATAGAATTGTAATTCTATAAAATATATGTGAAGAAGAAATTTTCATGAATAAAAAAATTTAGGATAATTTATTACCAAGTTTTCGGGAAATTTTGTGTACTTTCCACAATAACATCTTTGATTCTCATTAAAAGGGTCTGTTTTATTTTTTTTGAAATTTTAAAAAGGTTAAATAAATTATCTAATCATAATATATATTCTTAAATACTTATATTATCATTATTAGATTATGCCAATTAGTTTAAAAATAATAAATTTATCAATTAATTAATTATGTTTATCAGTTACTTGTTTTTTATATCAATGACGATGAGAGTTGATATTAAGTAGAGTAATTTATTATTAATTTAAATGAGAAAATGAAGTATAGTAATTTATTATTAATTTAAATGAGAAAATGAAGAGAAGGAGGAGGAATGGTTGGTCGTCTGTCCGTGCGACGTCGTTTTCAGAGGTGAAAAAAGTGCAAGAGCCATTTAGCATAGGATTAAATGATTAATACATTAAACGTAGGGAGAGAGAAACTGATGGGAGCTGAGTTTTGTCGGTGTCGACGTGTCGTTTTGAAATGCACTTTGGTATGTAACTCACACGACCACGAGTCTTTGGCTTGCCTCCATTTAATAATAAAACGCTCCAATTTAACAAATGCTCTATAGGCTCCTAACCATAGCCCTTCGTGGTAATGTAAGTTTCTAAAAAAAAAATTTACTGTAAAATTACGATAAGTTACCAATGAAATTATTTAATTAACCAAAAATTCTAATGACAAGTGCATAATATAAACATGCAGTTGTTTTTCATATTAAAATTTATCTTTACATGCTTTTCAGTATTATTGAACTTATTGTAATTAAATATTTCTTTCGAATTTATAGTAATTCCCTGAAATTTATCTACTATTTTAAATGAACTTTCGAAAATCCAATTTTTTTGGAATAGTGATCAAATATATATTTAAGGAGAATGACAGAAAAAGAACATAAAGATTGCATAATCTCAATTTAAGTTTGTAGGTTTGGTAAGGTATTGACTACTTTTGACAATCAATTCACAACTAATTTTTTTTATAAATAACTGATTATGTATTTTGCAATTTTTATTTTTTTAAAAAAAATTATTTACTCTATTTTTTCAGCCGATATATATATATATATATATAAATATATGGCTTTGATGGATAATTTCTCTCTCTCTCTCTCTCCATATTTTCTTATACGCAACTACTAATGTTTATCTCATCTACCTAACGATGTCTTTCTTTTTTTTTTTTAAAGCATTAGACTTATTTCAACAAATTTGTATTGCATTTAATGGACGCTAATAACAACGAAAGAAGTTATAAGTAATAATCACAATCGAAGCAAAGCTTTAGGGTTAAGTGTTTCCATAAATTAGACATTGCCATGCTCGAATCAAATATATTTTAATTTAGAGGGTAATCCAAGTTTTTTAGCCTCCACCAACCAATGTCTCCATCCACTAAACCAAGTTTAAACGACATCACTATGTCATTTTTGGTCTTAATCTCTTAGATGTTGTAACTAAAACGATAAAGAAATTGAGAGCATGAAGTGCTAGAGTGGAGAAGATTTTTTTCTTTAGCTAATAAAGGTAAATCCAGTTGATAAGAAATTGATCAATTGAATCACAAGGTCATGAATTTAAATTCTTTGTCACCAATGTGCGGAACTTGTTAATGGGCGAACTGTAAGTACTTTTGTACTCTAAGTCTTGAAGTATGCCTTAACATTGATAAAGTCAAAAGATCCAACTCTCAAACTTTTTATCACCAAAAAAGTAGATTTTTTTTGTAAGTTGTCGATTGAGGTGGTAAACAACTTCACTGTAAGAAGAAGAACACAAGTTCAAAATTATTGGGTATAACTTGTTTTTTATCACCATCAAAGGAGATTTTTTTCTTAACCGATAAATTGTCGGTTGAGGTGATAAGTGACATCACCTCTCATAAAGAGAATAACACATTCAAATTATTGGGTATCACACTTATTGAGAGATTGAAGACTTTTTACGTTCTAAACATCAAAAGTGAGTAGTTCTTGTCTAAATCTTTTAGATGTTGTAACTAAAACAATAAAGAAATTGAGAGCATCAAGTGTTAGAGAGGGTAACAGATATAAAAGAAGATTATTTTCTTAGCCAATAAATGTTATTCCAATTGGTAAAAGAATTGACTAACTGAATCACAAGGTCGTGAATTCAAATTTTGCTACCAATGTAAGGACATTGTTAATGGGCGAATTGTAAGTACTTTTGTAAGTATTCTTTAAGTCTTGAGATATGTCTTGATTTTGATAAAGCCACGAGATCCAACTCTGATAAACTTTTTATTTATCACCAGAAAAGGAGACTTTTTTAAACCGGTAAGTAGTTGATTGAGGTGGTAAACGACCTCACTTCTTATAAAAAGAAGAATACACATTTAAATTATTGGGTATCACATCAACTTTTTTTATCACAAAAAAAGGTTTTTTTTTTCTTAACCGTTAAATTGTCGGTTGAGGTGATTAGTGACCTTACCTCTCACGAAGGGAAGAACACAAATTCAAAGTGAGCAATTTTAAGTTCAAAGTAACTCATGCATACTCTTTATTAAATAAAAAAAAAAGAATTTTTCTTATATTATTCTATTTCATAATATAAATGATATGCTCTATAGATAGGAATAATCTTACACATCAAAGGTCTCTCATCCATGTTAAGTGTAAAGTAATAAAAAATAATTAAAGACCATGAATATGAGTAGGTAGATAAATCACAAGATAGTAGAATCGTGAGAGTTATTTGATGAATGAATATCCAACTCTCAGGACTCAGTGTTTACAACAAGATGGGGCTTTAGGATTGGCGGTTAAGTCTGATTATGGTCTTGCTGGCTTTTCTGTGCTTGAAAACCCAGTCCATTAGCATAGGAATAACATATAATAGTTACCTACATTTAGTATTTCATAGCGTCTCGAATAAGATTGCCACACTTAGTCCAAAAAATTCCAGTCCAATATAATATAAATTAAATTATATAATTTTTTCACCTTGAGATCACAGTTATTTTTTTAAATATTTTTACAACACGCAAAATTTTAATTAAATTAAAAATCATGTGATACTCTTTTTTCCATCCCCAAAATTTGCATAGACTTCTATATGGATCAACTTGGTGGGCCGCTGGGCCCATTCAGATCATCCGTTTGTTTCCCTAGAGAACCCAGCCCATTATCAGCTACAGTAAGCAATTAATATGTACCCCCACCATTACTATGGGCAGATACCAATAACAAAAAAAAATTAATTTACTTATATGTAATAGATATGTATTATTTTATCTTAAATACTCCATCAATAATTTACATTGGAAATTACCCTTATTGACAAAACCCCATATAGTATCTGCAATTAATAAGTTTGTTTGGAAAAATAATTATATAGACAAAACTTATGTCAATTTGCTTATACTTATATTAGGTCCAGTTTTTAATCACTCTTGTTATTTACATATTGTTTTTTGATATAATAACTATTATTAGTTGTTAAATTTATAAATTTACATATAAGCACTTGCAAATTCTTCATATAGACATTTGTTATTTTGCAATTTTTAGTTGTAAATTTAAAATTTGTATCTACACTATAAATTCATATATGAATTCAACTGATAGATACAATCAACTTGATCTAAGTTTTTTTTTAATTTTTAAATATGAAAAAATTTGGAGAAGCATAATCTCATATTATAATCATCAGTAATTGATATAGATTCGCCTAAACGAATGATAAATCTCTTCCAGTGTAGTTTTTTCATTAACAAATATGACAATTTTATTTGAAAAAACTTGTGTTATATATAATTCTTTTTTTTAATTTTATTTCAAGTCGCCAAGTTGCCTGAAAGGAGGAAAAGAAAAAATAGATTAGGGCTTAGATTATTTTTCTATATATATATATATATATATATAGGTGAAGACTGAAGAGTGAAGACGATGATTAAACAGCAAATAGGCAGTAACAAAACTAAGATTTATTTATAGGAATTCCAGAAGTCTAAAAAATTATCACGTAATTAACTAGTGGAAACTATAATTATAACACTTATTATTATGCGTTTCATAATATATTAATGCCCACCATGTTTATATTCATTCATTGCCAATTTACACATCCGTTTCGATTCTCTTTCACCTTCCCATCATTCGCCAAAGTGACCAAACTTACATATATATATATATAAACCCTATCAAGCTCCCATCATTGAACACTCTTGAGAAACACCGCATAATTACCTATTTTTACTCTGTCTGATAAACCTAATATTAATGGCTTCCACTCCCAAGCTCTTCATCACTCTCACTCTCCTCCTTGTTGTTCTGTATCTAGCTTCCAGTACCGCCGTTGCAGCACGGTCGTCACTGCCACGGAGCCACCACGGTGAGATGCTGGCAGCACGGTTGAAAGTAGAGGGAGATTCTGCCGGCGGGGAGCCCAACAATTGCTGGGACTCGTTGTTTCAGCTACAGGCATGCACCGGCGAGGTCATATCGTTCTTCCTCAACAGCAAAACTTACTTGGGTCCAGGCTGTTGCCGAGCGATAAGGGTCGTCGGTCACGACTGTTGGCCGGAGATGCTCAGCTCATTAGGGTTTACTGTGCAAGAGGCTGATGTACTGTTGGGATATTGTGACGTGGACGAGCAAGAGATCATACATTCGCCTCCGGCTTCTTCACCACTTGTTAACAATGCAACACCTTAATATGTTCCCTCTATTTGGTCAATAAATTGAGTTTAAAAATTATGGTTCTTTTGCATTTTCTGCTTTAAATAGTTTCATACTTTAGCTCTTATTTAACAGTCCGGGTTGGGTTCTTAATTCTCAGCGTTTTCCTTCTTTGATATAGGACAAGTAAAATATGGAAATAAACTTCGCTTGATTTGCAAGTTAATTTACTTAGAATAGGTACATGGAGACAAAATTAATATATGTTAATAAAATGGAATATGATATTTTTTGGATGGATCTATATGCTAAAATAAAAAGTAACGTTATAATTAAGTAATTGGTTTAGTTTTTTAATCTTTCTAAAAAAAATCAATGGGTTCTTATAGCAAGGACACAATGTGGTATATCATCAAACCTAGATATATAGCACGATGCACGGGAAGAATTATTGTAGAAAACGGAAAAAGAAAAAGAGTAGAGATACGAATCTGTATTTCATATATATATATATATAGTCATACAAATAATTGTTCACACATATATTATTAAAACTCCTGCTGTGTAAATGAAGCATATACATACACAAACATATTAATAAATCAAAAAATACAGACAATAATTATTATCCAAACAAGATTTCCGCTTCTCTCCTAATTTGTTCGGTCTTGTCCTCTCCAAATACTTCAAGTTATTACCACTTTGTGTAGGAACACAGAGTACTGTAATGCCTTGAGCATAAATAGTACAACACAGAACAAACGAAGCAAGAAGTTGAGCTCCCAAAATCCATATATATATATATATATATAAATATATTATGTTGTTCATGAGTTAAAATCAATGAAAGAAGTGATGGTGCTTCTTCCCAGTAGCCTCTTCATGTTTCTTCTTGGCTTCTTTCTTCTTGTGATGCTCATGAAATGCATATCCTCCTGCTCCAACTGCAACAGTTGCTGCAATCTCCTCCTTTATTTTGTGACTGTGTGCATGTTTCGGGTCCTTCTTCGCCTTGCGCTTCTCATGCTGGACACAATTAACAGTTTCATTATATTATGCTGTCTCTTCGTCAAATTAATCATAATTATAAAATAACCGCTAATGATTAACTGCAGAATTATTTGTGTTAAATGATATTATATATTTACCATTGCGAATGCCCCCGCAGCGACAGCTCCTAATTTCCCCAGATGTTCCTTATGCTTGTGGTGCTTCTCTTCCTTTTTGTAATCAATCTTGCCGGCCGGATTCTCTTTGTGATGGTGGTGGTCACGGTGGTGGTGATGGCCTTCCGGCATGGTGGTTTGTTAATATGAGACGGCGGGCTGTGCACTAAGGGAATGTGTTTCAAATGATAATGATGTATGTTTACTGCTTTGGGTTTTGATGGAGGTTTATGTGGGAAGCTAAGAGCTATTTATAATTCAATTTTTGTTGATAATTTCTTATTCACTAAGTCAACATTATTAGTATTCATTTGTGAAGCCATATGTGGAACATAAAAATAGTCGAACTACGCATGCCAAAAACTTCTTCATTAAGAAACACAACCGCGTTTTAGCTACGTGTGTTGTTTCAATCTGAAAATGAATTAAATTTTAGCTCCGTTTGGTAAACCCGTTGGCACAACGGATACGCTTACCGAGACACTTTTTCTCTCACATAAACTACCTCGGAATCTGTGTCCGTTTTCCCAACGGACTATCCAAACGGAGCCAAATTTATCTCAAGATAACACACACACACACTCTCTCTCTCTACTTTATAATATATATATATATATATCTTTAAATTGAATTAGGAAGCATGATGATCACATCACTTTCTAAATCTGCACCATACTACATTTATTTAGCAATAATACACCAACATAGTGTATGTTATAAAATTATACGCTCGCACTTTACATGAAGACTCCAGAATGATATATTTTTATGGATTTTATGTTATTATATGAAATGTGTATATATATAATAATATTTGATGCGTGTACTTGTAAAACCACCAACCATCTTAACTTTGTAAAAAAGAACAATAGTGTAAACAATCAAACGAAAACACGTCACACACGCTAATTAAAAAGCGCGTGTATTTGTCATACCCTTCAACGTCGCAAGTATTATGAACATCAATTTATAGTTCGCCAGAAGCCCAGAATGTGTATACATCTAAAAGTCTAGGCTGTGGGGACAACACAGACATGTATCTATCTGGGGCATTTTATAAAAAAAAGAGAGAGAAATTCCAATAAATACCATTGAAATATCAAAATCCCAAATTTTGAGGATTCAAATATCAATAATCTCAAATTCGTAAGTGATGAAATCAAAAAGTAGTGAGGTACTGTTGTTTGGAAAAGGATCCTCTCCACTACTCAAAAAGTAGTGGAGATCTCCACTGCACATCATCTAAAGGCTGATATTTGCCCAAATAATTCCTCCACTTTTCTCTCTTCTAACCCACCACCCATTTTCATTCGGGAAAGGCTGAGAGACGTTGGATGTGCAGTGGAGATCTCCACTACTTTTTGAGTAGTGGAGAGGATCCTTTCCCCTGTTGTTTACTATTTACTAATAACTACTCTTGTTTATTTACTAATTTTTGTTTCACCATTTACTACTTTGGCTGACCGTCAGTAAAGTTCCCAATACATTTTTTTTTGAATTTCCGAAACAATAGTAGTTGCTAGGTAAATCAGAGCAACGAATAACAAAATAAGAGTAATAGTTGTTAGAAAATAGTCAGCAAAAAAGACCCTATTTTACTACTTTGGTTTCATTATTAATTTACTATTGTTGTTTTGTATTAGAGCCGCTTGTGCCAGAGCTTTGATGATCGGCTACCAGCAAGGGGTGCTGGAGGTTTTTATTTTAAGAAAAACAGTGAGGGCAGTGATGTCTTTTCGTAACATTATTGAAATTCAGCAACATAATTTGTTCTTTTGATATTTCTTGGGTATTTTTCTGTCACTTTGCCTTGCAGAAATTTTTTTATAGATAATATGCTTATATATACACACACACACACACACACACACACATTCCGAATAATGAGCCAGCCAGAATATTCAAAAGGACAAATTAAAAAGGTCTAACAACCAAACTGCGAAATAGAATGAAAGAGCAGAATTCAATGAAATATACCACTTATAGCTTCCACATTGTTTCATGTTAATTAACCAAATTTATATCTATGTAGCATATTTATATCTTG
This sequence comes from Vachellia pachyceras, assembly GCA_025593235.1. Taxonomy (NCBI): domain Eukaryota; kingdom Viridiplantae; phylum Streptophyta; class Magnoliopsida; order Fabales; family Fabaceae; genus Vachellia; species Vachellia pachyceras. The sequence goes on from JANTPZ010008466.1 coordinate 9,658, forward strand.
CAACATCCCACATTCTAATACAAGTAAAATCAGAGTAACAGAGGATGATTACTTGAGTTGGATGTTGTGATTCTAAGAATGAGCGGCAAAAGAGTAAATTAGAGTAATTTTTCAGGCAAAAGTATAATTATTGAATAGTGCTTGAAAATAAAGGAGAAATAATTATTTAAGGCTCAAAAAATTGAGAAATATTATAGAATTTTAGTTTGGAATATAGAAAATTACCAAGAGGCTTAATTCTTCAAAGTTGTCTAAATAGTTTTAATGCTAATTTTGGGAATTATGGGCTTAATTTTAAAAAATAATTCAATAAAAAAATTTAATGGCTATCATTTTGCTTGAAAACTTTAGGAAAAATATTTTATGAGCCAAAAAAACTAAATAAGGAAGACAATCCTTATAAGGTAATAAAGGATTAATTTTCTAAATTTACTTGCGAATTTCGGTACAAATAAAGATGGGTAAAAAGGTAAATTCATTATGCGAACACCCAAACTGTGATTGGGCTAAATTTTACTCCAAACTTTAGAAACCCAACGCATGTTGCTCAGCCCTGCCCAGAAGAGCCCTAACCATTTTGGGCTGACAATGATGGGCTTCCCTGCCCAAGTATAACGCCCTGCATATATTATACAAGGAAAAAACCCCAATTGTACATGATAAATACTATTCTAAACTTCAAATGCATTTCATAATTCTACATTCTGAAATATTCTAAAATAAGTCTATAAATTGAATCTTGAAATTAAAAAATACTGGACATCTTAACAAGTATTCCATACTATAAGAATTATTAAATAGTCTACATAATCAATCATAAACAAGGAAGAAAAGTTGTAATTAAATAGTATATTCTAACCCATCGTCCGTGGATTTAACTGATCAAAGGATTGGGCTAGCACTCTCAACCAAAGGGAGATGGTTCAATCCCAGGGAGTGTCACTTTGTTGTGGCTACAGTCACGACGCTTAGGGAGGTATCACCATAGCTTAGTGAAGCTAGGTTGACCTACCTATATAGCCAAACTAAAAGGCTTGCTTGGTTTGCTCCAATGCCCATAGGAACAGACCCTAGTGGATCATGAGTTAGGTAGACCTTTGGATCGTGAGTAGTCCAATTCCTTTCCTAAAAATTTTTCACCAAAAAAATAATATATTCTAAATTAAAAGATTGTAATGATTGAATATTGAAAAATTTATATTTTAGATAAATAATATATATTGAATAACAAATAATATATCTATTGAATAACGTATTTTTTTTGTATAAAATGATATATATTGAACAGTATGTATTTTAAATAAATGGTATATATTTTTTCAGGAAAGCCCAAATGGGCAAGGTAGCAGCACC
>JANTPZ010008467.1:0-12189 GCA_025593235.1 Vachellia pachyceras
ACGTAACACTATTTTATCTTCCCGCCTGAATGCAGAGAGCATACGAATAGATAGGCATAGAAATAGGTCATACTAGGTTAGACTTGGATTAAAGAGATTTAAGCATGTAATGAAAATATTGAACATAAACCTGACTTTGAGCTTGAATGTAGGCTTTTTTTAGACTCAGGTCCAAAGCCTTTTTAAAGGCATACATATAATGTAGACCTATAAAAAGATCTCAAAGTGCTTTAAACCTATTATTGTATACCTTTCTTTAAAAAGGCCTCAAGATAGGCTTTAAACCTACTATATTTCTTGAATATAAGTATTTAATATAAAAATTAGGATTAAAAAATACAAAAGTGTTATTCACATCATATAAAAATAATTATATTTATTTTATATATAAATACGTCAGCCTGAAGGCTTAATAGGCAAAACTTCAAAAAATGGACTTGTCCTATTTATACAATTGGATCTTTAAATTAGCTTTAATATGACATTTTTAATAAACAGGTCAGGATAAACTATGCCCTAAATAAGTTAAATCGTATGCTACCTAATAAGGGCCTGGTTTATTACGCAATATCTCATGGATAATGAAAATAATAAACATGAGTGTGCGAGTGAGATGTACCTGAAATGGTAGGATTAGATAGATGAGAAGCGCCCCCACCCAAATGTTCAACTGTTTACACCCACCAATAATTTTATTTAATTGATATGACCCGTTTGATTGAGTTTTTTTGGAGTTCAAATGTATTTTTAACGGTATTTTTTAGTAAAATGATATAATCTTTTTTATGTATTTCATTTAATTTACATAAAAATATTTCTATACTGTATTTCTAAACGGAGTCAATGATGAGGTGATAAAAGTCAACTAAATAATCAATTGTTTAGTAAAAGAAGGGTGGGAATGAGAAGGAAGGGAGACAGGCGGAGGATGAACCATTGAGTGATCTGAGACCGAAGCAATGCCCAATTGGGCCGCCCGCCAGCCAATGCTGTCCACACGACAAATGCCTCGTGCAATAGTAAATGACCTTTTGGGCCATGCTTCGGACATCCTCTCCCCTCCCACCTCCATCCATATGTGTTTAGGATCCGCAGAGAAATAAATTTATGAATTTTAAAATATTTTACAGATATTAAGATATTTTTTTATAGATTTTAAAATATTTTTTAATCTTGACTTACTTCATTACCTTTTGGAAATTCCCCAAAACATGCAAATGCATATATTGTTACCGTTTATATTCCTCGGCCCTTTTTTCTGTGATTACTACTTCCATGACGTATCCTGCTCATTTAATTTAACGCATTAGAAAATATCTTAACAGAGTTCGCGTGAATCCCTCCGTCGTTTTCGCGTGAAGGGAGGGGGAATTTCAGGAATGAGATGACTCATAAAAGTCACATCCCCAAGGGTAGGGGGTGTGTCAGTCAGTGCACATCACAAAGGGCAAAGCGAAAATAAGAATTAGTCAGAGAGTAGGAGCACCACCACACAACACACTCACACAGGGAGGGGGCCACGGCTGCTGCAGCGAATATGGGCCACAAGAACCAAGCCGAGGCCACCGCTCCAACCCCTCTCTTCTCCGCCACAATTCTTTATTCACGCGTCCGTCTCCGTCACATCTCCACCACTCATTATTAAATTAATAATCTCACCCCCCAAACAAAATATCTGTACCCGTTTTCCATAATAATGTCATTAGACTCCCTCCCTCCTAACCAAATGTATCCCTTCCTTATCTCTCTCACCGTTCACGTCGCATTCAAGCTCCACGCCATTTGATAAGTAATACCCCAGGTGTTGGTAGAATCTTTCGTTATTTTTGACGCCAACAGTTAATTAAACACACTCCGCATCCACAATAAATCAAACCAAAATAAATATGTGAAACGAAAAACACAGTTAAACTTTTAAGAGTAAATAAACTTTTTAAAACACGCCAATTATTTGATTCGATCCAACGGGGTCGGCGAAGCGGTGATCAGTTTCAATGGCCTCTTGACATTTCCTCCCCGGTTTTTACCTTGTGCCGAACACGGTGACATTCTAAGAAAAAAATGTCTGATTTTTCTTTTTTTTTAAAAAAAATTAGCGATTCACACGAAAAATGAATGGAGGCAACGGAAAATTTCCGGTCACTGAACGGGCTTCCTTTCTGGGAAGGTTTTGGACAAGAACGATGATTAAGAATACAATCAATCAAATGGTCAATAACTATGACTGCAGTTAGACAAAGGTTAGCTGAGAATTCAGTAGTACTACTCCTCCCTCTCATCGATGCTTCCATCTCGATCGTGCGGCCATAATCCTCCTAATTCCACGGCTTCCGGCGTTTTGGCATCATTGGATCCCTTCGAGGTCGTCGCTGCTCCGATCTCTCTACCTTTCGCCGGTTCCTTCGACGTCCCTTCGCCGCCATCGCATTCTAACCATGCCACCTGCTTCTTTAGCTCCCCAACTCTCCCATCTTTATCACACCACCACTCCCGGCCATCCTGTTTGGGACATCCAACACCAAAATACGATACCCATTATTCACGACAGATCCTCTCCCAACTCCATGGAAATGGATTTGAAATCAAGAAACAAATCTAAGATTGTACTTAAAATTAAGAAATAGGAGAAAACCTGGAAATCAAGATCCGATGCATCCTCACGCTTCCGTTTCAACCATATTGTGCTCGCCGTTTCAGAAATAGCCCTATTGCTGCTATTACATCTGCTAAATGACTCTTCACTACTCGAGGAGTTTGAAGGTGGCGGAGGCGGTGTGGAGGACAAGGGAACCACCTGATTATCTCCATCCTCGTCATCGCCATCGCTGTCGTCGTCTAGATCGTCCTCGGTGTCTATGTTGTCGTCATTGCCAACTTCGCTCTCGTCCCCTTCTTCACCAATATCCTTCATTCCGCCAGCACAACAATCGCAGAGAGAAAGGGTATTTCCAAGCTTGGCACCGGAGGCTTTCCATGGGGTGTGAGACTGACAAGCATGGCAGAGAAGAGTCCTGGAGTGCCTGGCTACCAAGAAGTTGGCTCCATGGACCTTAGCGTCGCATTCCCAACACAGGCTAGCGAGGTCGGACTCACAGTAGGCCTTCGCCGGAGCCTTGCACAGCTCACAATTCTTCATCTCCTCTCCTTAAAACCAAGATAATGTTTTGTCTCCTGATTTTTTCTCTGTGTGCCAGTTCTTCGGGGTTTTTTCTCTTCTATCTACAAGTGCAGAAGAACGGATTAGCTTTGAGAAAGAAGGAAGGGAAAGGGAGAAGGCCGCTTGCTGAAACATATAAAAATAATCCCTGGTTTTCCACCATATTCCGAAATTGCCCTTTAGGCGTTACTGTTCTTGATATTTTTCTCTGCAAATCAAATCTCTCCCTGCAAATCAAGAAAATGTCAGGACCATTGGATTCGCGATTTCACGGCCATCTTCCACTTATTTTTTTCTTGCAAGAAAAGTGGCTTATTTAATGTGCGACATATCAAACTTTATTTTCTCATTCGTCCTAACATCTTATCATGTCTATTATTGTGAGGGATGGTATGGAGATAATGTTTACTTTTTTAAAAAAATAATCAAAAATTCATTTAGTTGAAATAAATATTATGAATGAATTAATAAAATTTCAAAATTTTATTTTCACCCCCAAACAATTCTCATCTTTCCCCTCCCGCTTCGTTATGCTTGAGCACTTTCCTTAGACAGCTACACTGGCATGGCCCTTGAAAGTTGAAGTAGAATAATGTGCTTTTTCTACTTATTCTGTAGACCTCAACAATTTTAAGAGGTCTATTTTTTTTAGAAAGGAAATGAATATTTTTTGTAAAGTTAAAGAAAACTAGGTTAGATAAAAGGTCTATTTGGATAGTCCATTGGAAGAACGGATACAGATTCTAAGGTAAATATGTAAAAGAAATTTTGTCTCAGTAAACACATGAATGGCTTTTGGAGAGGCAAACAAGCCTAAAGTGCGTGTTTGGGAATAACATCTTTATCTTAAATTCTGTAAAAAAAAATCCTCTTAAAATTTATAAAAAGCATCTCGAAATCAGTAAATTCTTATTGGATTCCGTAAATTATTCTTAGAATACGTGAACGCGTTTCTCCCATGGATTCCTAAACACACGGTCACATAGAACACTGTAGCAAATGCAATAGCAAGGGCCATGTATTCATAGTCCAACGATGGCTAATCATGCTGCGTTCCTTTGGTCTATCGTCATTCTTGAAGGGGGCATGAATTGTCAGCATGGAAAGAATTCAGTTTATTAATTTAACATTCTATGAACCTTGAAAATGGTAAGAAATTCTAACTCTAAAGTCGAAGCAATATTCCAGAACTGTGCTGGGGATGGCCGGATGGGGATGGAAGGGACCAGGGAGGGAAAAGAATAGTGAAGAGAGAGGAAAGGAAGGGCGGTATGGGAATGGAAGGAGGGGGAAAGCAATGGGCGGGGGGCGTTTTGTGGTGGGTGGGGGCGCCAGGTGTCTCGTGGGGAAGGAATAAAAGGTTGTGTGTGGTCTACACACCAATCCTTTCCGTTGTCGGGTGGTCTACGTGGCACATTAGCATCGTCGAGATTCCGATTTACTTACGTGGCCGTATTTCATTCACGGATGGAGACATGCGGCCCAGAACGTGTTCAAAGTCGTAAGCTCCCCTATCAATGAAATTTATGCCATTTACATTTGATTATATACTATCTAGATATGTGTTTAAAAAACAATTTTTATTAAAAATTATTATTTGAAAATATCATAATCAAGATATTAATTTTATTTTATATTTTATATCCATAAAAATATGATTAGACTAATCTATATTTAATTTTTCATGCAAGTTCATCACTTTTAATAATTACCTAGACAGTTTTTCACGGTTGCAAAGCCATCTTTTGGGGGCAAACCAGATATCCATCTTAACACATTTCGGTAAACTAGATGCTATTTCTTCCTCATCTCCATTTTACTATTAAGTTGGCTCCATTTAAAACAAACAGTGTAAAAGAAAATATAAGCATGATATATGGATTACTTGTACGCAGTAAAAAAAAATAATTAAACAAACACACACTAATTTTTAAAAATTTATTATATTAAGTCCCTAAAACTGAACTAATCCACATTTATTAATTAATCCGTTTAAATTATTTATGGATTATTTTAAAAAAGATATGCTAATTAGATTTTTGGTGCACCAATCGATTTAAATGGGAAGTTTTAAATAAACATGGTTGTATTTACAAAGGGGAAAAGGAGAGGCCAGCTCCTGATAACATAGCATCAAAAATGGGCCTCCAGTGTTAACTGCTCGGACCCTAGCCTCCAGTCTCCTTCCTTATTATTGGGCCCGTTCTGAAATACGTTAGAGAAGTACTTTTATGTAAGTCGAGGTAAATATGTGAAGAAGATTATCTCGTTTTACAGAAAAACACTGTTGAACGTACGTTTGACTTTTGAAAACATTGTTCTAAATAAACGATATATTCACTTCCCAGCCGTCCTCTTCCCTTCCTTTTGTTTCTTCTCTGCATTCCTTTCCTTTTATTTCTCACCATAAAATGTTCACTTGTTAACTTTATGTTCATGGAATGAGAGAAATTATAGCATGATGCTCCCTCCGTCTCACAACATAAAGCCCTTCCAATGCAATTTGCCCTATGAACAGAGAGTTTTATATTTAAGAGGAGAAGAGGGGTTGCAGAGGTTAAACTCCCCAAAATTGTCAAATTTGGCATCAAAGGCGGCGGAGGAAGATTTAAGATGACGGAGTCAGAATATGAAAAAGCATGGAGTCGCCAGGGAATACCGAGTTTGAATGCATGACAAAGCCAGGAAGAGCAGAGAACGGCAAGAAGAATAAAAGAAGGTTCAGGGAGAGGATGGGATATGTGCTGAGTGGGTCAGCGCATCCTGGATTGTGTGTGGAAAGATGAGTTACTGATCTCGAGATAATTTTACGGATTTTAATACAATTTTTACAGATTTCAATATATTTATTTTTTAACTTACATGCCCGTTTACAAAGTGTTTCCCAAAGTTTTATTCCAATCCAAGCCACTACCATTGGCAAAAGGAAGCTCACGGGGATTTCGGAATCCATGAGGAAGCCGCCCAGTTCCTCCCCATACTCCTTAACCATTTCTTATTGCTTCATATTTAATTAATCCCTATTCTTTAAAGTACTTTGAATGTCAACTCAAATCTGTCTGGTTCATAAATATAAAGCCCACATGATCGAGTATCGTGTGGTGTGTCGATCTTGACTTTGGGGGGAAAACGTGATTCTGCGGTTTTTAGCTCAACCAGTACTTCACAAACACACGCGTCTTATCACTGGATTTCGACCCATCTTTACTGGCCATCTATTTTTGAAAATGAAGACGCGTGCTGTCGGCTGTATCAGTAGAAATGGTTCTTTAAACAATATAAGAAGAAAAGAGGAGGAAGATGAAAAGAAAAATTGTGTACAATATCTTTAAGGTGTGGGTAAGACTTTCTTTTAGACTTAATTCATTCCCACCTATTCATATATTGTAGGGTGTAAATTGGATTAACCGGTGAATTTCCTGCAAGATACAATAGAGATCTTTGAGTATGGATTGCACTACCAACACTCAAGCTAAGATAACAAAGGCTTTTACGAAGTGATAATTTGTCTTCATCTAAGTGTTCACTAAAAAAGAAAGATAATGAGTTTGATATTGTTGCAAGAAAAATTATGTATAGAATAATGTGTCCAAATGAGGGATGGGAAGGGTTTGTATAGAGGATAAAAAAATGTTTTGAAGTGGTACCTTTTGGAAACAATGTCTCTTCACTTAAAAGTTACAATCATACCACTTCAAAAAGTCACAACCACATGACTTTTCAATGAAAAGTTGCACCTTTATGCTATGTAGGGATACGTGACTTTAAAATTACAACCCCTACACACTTCTTCAAATAAAATAATTCATAAGGATACAACTTTATGAAAAATCACATCTCTTCCTTTAAAGAATTACATCTTTTCATTTTTGAAAAATACTCCAACATGTGTTTGGGAACACTATTTCTCCAACAATATATGTAAGTTAAGACAAAACCATTTCAAAATCTGTAAAAATCATTTTAAAATTTATAAAAATAATATTAAAATTTTAAAATTTATAAAATACCTTAAAGTCTGTAAACTCACTCTTCAAAATTTCCAACCACGATGTGGCATGGGAACATATTTTGCAAAATAGTTTCTGTTGAAGAATGATCCGAGAGGGAAAAGGAAGGAAATTTCGTAGGACAGCTCTGTGCTTACAGGGGACGCAGTGACAGATTCACATCATAAATAAATGAACAAATGAAAGGACAGAGAAAGAGGGGTTGCTGAACAGAAGGAAGCAGGAAATATAAAATAGAAGAGCAACGTGGGGAAGGGCAAGCAGGGAGGCAAATGCGGTCGCTTACCCAGAATCAAAGCCGATCACCTCATTATTCTCTGTTTCTCTGCTGTCATCCTCTCACGCCTTACTTCTATTCTCCTCCTTGTGTGTGTGTGTGTGTATATATATATGCATACATACATGAATCACCATCCAACCCCCACCCACCATCAAGTCCCACGTTCTCTTCTTCTTCCTTCAATAATGGCCGCGCTTGATTTTCAAGATTTGCTTCCCCTGATTGCTCACAAACTGGGAGGCCAAGGTCTCCTCTCTGAGCTCTGCAATGGCTTCCAGCTTCTCATGGACAGACACAGAGGCCTCATCACCCTGGATAGCCTGCGCACCAACTCTGCTCTTCTCGGTTTGAATGATTTGACTCACGACGATCTCCTATCCATGATCGCTGAAGCCGATCTCGACGGCGATGGAGCCCTCTCTCTCCTGGAGTTCTGCGTCCTGATGTTCAGATTAAGTCCCGATCTTATGCAACACTCCTCCTTTTGGCTTCATCACCCTCTGCAACGTCGCCTCCCCAATCCTTCCTCTTGATTTCCTCTCCACCACCTCTAATGTAACCGACACATCTTCATGCTTGGAATTTTAATTCACTATTTGACTGCCTGCTTAACTCCTAATTCTTCGCTTCCCACCCCCCCAAACTTGATTGACTCTTAAGGTCTCATTGCGTTCCTTCTTCACGAGTCGGTAACGAGGTTTGAAAAACAGAGCATCAGCGACAATAGGACACGTAGTTGGTTGCGTTGTGTATAAATCTGAACACATCCATTCGGTGAAATTAAACTCGACCTAGGCAGTAAATATGTTTAAGCTAATTCAAAATGGCATTACTTAAATATCATGCAGATCGCGTAAGCTCACCATCCACAGTCTAGATTAAAATGGACGGCTATTCACTTTCTTAGACAGCTCTTCTTTCTCAACCAGAGAGCAACATCAAACCACAGAATTAAGCGTCAAAACCAGGTTCAGGAAGCACCAAATTTGATCCTTTCGGAACACAGTATATTATAATGGAAAAACCTATCCAGGCAGCATCATAGTGTTCCTCTCCGTGTTTAATCATGTGCAGACAGCATTGGGATTCTCTTCTATCCGCGATGAATGTACGGTTAATTAGCAAAGCTTATAAAAACAAAAACAAAAGAAGAGAGAGAGAGAGAGAGTTGCATTTGATCGTGCCAAAGTTCAAATGGAGTTGGAGACGTTGGAATCAGAAGCACCGTTTAATGGGTTGTGGATGTGGATAAAGAAAGCAGGAAGGGAAGGGAGGAGGATGGTGCATTGATTTTTTAAAAACGGCAAACAAAACAGCTGTTCATTAATAGGTGAATGCGTGATGCAGAAGCTTGTATGGAACTTTCCCAGAATCATTAGCCGTTATCACGTTCACGTGTCTTCTAGCTCCAATGTTTTTTCTTTTTCTTAAATCATTGGTAACTTCCAATAGCAACTTTAGTTTTTTTTGTTAAACCATCCAGTATCTTAGGATATCCTGGGTTCATTGTCTACTCCAGACTAATCCGGACCCTCACGAGGAGACCTTACGGTGGTAGCGAGGTACCGATGGGACAATCTCTTTGAGGTTGCGTTAATTATCGCGGCTATTACTCCCCAGGGCTCGAACCATCGCCTTGAGGAATGCTGGTAGTAGCCCTTGCCAACTCTACCAAGCGCCCATTGGTATAGCAACTTTAGTTCATCACGAGGGACTAGCCCCTTCAATTAAATCCGGTTGGTACTAGCTCCATGTTTTGTTTTTTTGGTATAAACCATCCAGTATCCTGGGTTCATTACCCGTCCCAGACTAATCCGGACCCCTCGCAAGGAGACCTTACGGTGGTAGCGAGGTACCGATAGGACAACTTCTTTGAGGTTGCGTTAATTATCGCAGCTGTCACTCCCCAGGGTTCAAACCCTTGCCCTGAGGAATGCTGGTAGTAGTCCTTGCCAACTCTACCAAGCGCTCATTGGTAGCTCCATGTTTTGTTTTTTTTTTTGATACAAGCTCCATGTTTTGTTGATTTGTTATGATCGCCCCACCAGCTTTTATAATATGCCGTTGCCGAGCCCAAGTTTTAGGCCCATGAGAATTGTTGACTGCACGTCACTTCTCTGGGGAATTGAAGGCCCATTATGGAAACCAATGGAGGGTCCTGATCCTCCCTTCAGGGCATGTTCATGGCAGTGGCACCATAGGTCCTTTCTCTATCGGCAGGTAAAGCTGTGGAACATTGCCATGGAAATAGGGTAAAGCTGGGGAACAAAAAGTACTTGTGGCCATAACGAAGATGACACTTAAGTTCTATTACACTCCCCCCACCCTCATGATGCAGTACTTTTTCAAGGATCTAAAGCTGACAACTACCAAACCATGTTTTATCCTTCCCATAGTGTGTTTGTACCCACATCACAGAATAAATGTTTCTGATAATTATCATCTATGTATATTCCAAATCTAGTTCTTTTCTGGGTCAAATAGATTTAACATACTCTGGAAGCACATATATTTTAAAGTTAGGGATGTAGGAAGAAGATCGGGGAACAATATTTTTGTATCTGTATGGTTAGAATCTTAGGACCCTTTCACTTCGGGTATTCCCACAGATTCTTGGTACCTCATTCCCCAGTATGTGAGGATCTGATTCTTGAGAATCTAAACAAATTTACGTGCTTGAATAACTTAGTTTATTTTAAATGATTTTACAGAATTTAATGTAAGCATGTAAGACAAATTTAATCTCAATTTATGCGAAAGTGATATTTTAAATGATTTTAGGAAATTAAAGTGATTATTGTTCTCAGGTTGCTTTGTTGCCAACCCTCTCTTACGTGAAGTACCCTCTTCAATTCAAAGAAATATTTTTAATGTAAACGATTAAAAGATATATATTAAAAAATCAATAGACATTTTTTTAATAAATAATTAACTTAAACTAGTTTTAATCCACTTAAAGTAGTTGTCTGACTTTTATAATTAGGATAAAAAGGAATAACCATAAAGTAATAAAGAGTATGGTTATTATAAACCCAAAATCAAATTAAACATGTCTCAAAGTAAGACAAATTAATGAAATATATACATGATTTAACTTCACCTACCCATAATTTAATTCGGAATCGATTGATGTTGTCATGTCCATTTCCTTAAGAAACCCAAAAAAAAAAAACCAAAATCATGATATCATAAAATCTATATATGTATGTATGCATATGTATATATATATGAAATGGTTAGTTATGAATTTCTCAAAAATAGAAGCTAAAATTAGGGTGTAGTGAGGATAAGAGGAGTTTGTGGAAGGGAGTAGGGAAGTGGCAACTCAAGTTTTCAGCCGACGTGAGTGAGAAGTAGAGCTGATGTTATGAGGTGGTCCATAAATACTCATGGAAACAGACACGATGCACAGACAAACACATGCAGATCAGTGAGGAAAATGCTGATCTCGATCATCCATCAGAGGCCTATTAATGCTATTAGATTACCCTGCGAGCCAGAGAGTCTAATGATCCCTTGCTTGTCCCACGTATCTATTCGGAGTTTAATGATCTCGATCATCCATCAGAAGCCAATTGCTCCATCCATGAGTTCTTCATTGCCCAAGTATGTGGAAACTCAAGACACGCAAGGGATCAGTGTAATCATGTTAACAAACTCAAGACACGCAAGGGATCAGTGTAATCATGTTAACCACGTAATATATTAAAGGTTAAAGACTAAATTAAATTTACTCCAAAAATATTAACAGAGTTACAGTGAGTGTGTCAAAGTTTTTTGAGGGATAATATTACCTTAAAAATATAGAAAAGGGTGCAATATCACTATAAATTTAATGAATGCAAACGGTTAACAAAAATTTTATTGAGTCAAATAAAATTATTTAACAGTTAAACTTAACCCTTTTAACGGATAGGCCAACATTGCATTGCTTTCTGCATTTCCAGTATAACATTTACCCTTACAAACTCCCAGACATCTAGTACAATTTTGCTTTATTAAAGTGGGTCACAAAATTCCAAGTATGTATTAAGTTCCCTCTTTCTTCGCGAAATTGCTCAAAACTCCACTTCGATCATTGTGATAAAGTGGTCCAAACGGAGAAAGAAAGATCAGGTCCCCTACTTGATCAAGTGATCATCCCTGTAAATTCGCAGCCGTGACAGGCGTATAATGTACGCGGCTTTATAGTTTGATATATATACACATGGATTTGGAATATATACGTAGTGAATACTGAATAGTATAATGTGATGTGAATATATTATATTAAGCCTTATCCCCTTCGGTGAGATTCAAATTGCGCAAGGGACAAAAGGGTACCACAATTAAAGAAGAACATAATAATGTCTCTTCGTTACCTTTTCTCTTGATCGTGGGGATAAAGATCAGGAAGACACAAAACCAGGTCTCTTTAGAAATAATGTGCATAGGGACCCATTCCCCTGCTACGCTTGTCATCCGCTTTTCATATCATTTCCCTATACTTCTTCATCATGTCCCTCCCCGTTATTTTGTTTTCCTTTTATATTTTTCCAATCATAACTTCTAACCCCCCCCCCAAGTTTCTGATCACTGTCCTTTCAACAAGCTAGAAATTAGCATCACATGGCTATCTGCAACAGCTGAGCATCGACACACAGTGTGATGAGTACTGTTTGTATTGGAATAAAATTGGCCCCTTCAGTATCTGAAAAACAACTGTGTTGTGTATGGCTATTCTCTTGTGTCGTCAACTTATG
>JANTPZ010008469.1:0-12135 GCA_025593235.1 Vachellia pachyceras
AAAAGTGGAATGAAGTTCTAACCACTTTACACTTAGGTGTAGAGTGTAGAATCGGTTAATCGAAACAAATGTGGATTTAAACGACACTTAAAAAGCAGCGACTAAAGATAGAGAGAGCAGAAAGAGGATGGTTTTCAATGTTCACTTTGCTTGCAAGGCATGCCCTGTCCTCATCATGATCCCCACAATTTCTTTTCCTATCTCTTTTCAGGCCTATCATTTCTCTATTTTTTATACCATTTCTGTTTACTGGTTTAAGAATTATTACAAATACGAATGGGACGGATGGTGCCGTGCAGCCGTAGGACTAGTTATTACTTTGGTTATAATTAATTATTAATTAATTGGGCATTGGAGTTTGGAGCCTCCACTGCCATTGCAATTTGGACAATTCACCTCTCATTAATTTGTCCATTGCTCCCTCCTCCTCCTCCTCCCTTATTTTCTTCCAACAATCTAACAAACAATAATAACAGTAATCAAGTGCTAATAATCAACTACAATCACGCTCCCACCTCCAATTTTCAAGTTACTCTTAACACACACACACAAGTAGTTGTAATTTTAAAAGTCGGGTGGTGTTATTTATATAAGCGTAGCACAATCATATTGACATTTCCGTTAATTAATTTGGTTGCCGGGAAAATAAAGTCAACGGGTGGAAAGTCAATGGATTTGGAAAACGGGGAAGCACAAGGAAGGTGATTTGGCTGGAACGTGTGTTTGGGTTTATTTGTCTTCGACACCCAAAACACACATCTCACGAATCCATCGATGAACTTGGTTAAGGGAATCCTTGAAATCAAGAACACAAGGTTTTGGGGTTATTATCTGTTCGAATCCTGTTTTGCTGTACTATTTTATGGATTGTACAGTTCAGAGAGATATGAAGAGGCGCAAAACGAGCGGCGGTGAGGGAAACGGAGGGAATTCGGTCAAAATATTCCTAGGCGGTCTCCAATTTTGTGGTCATACGAATTGATTCTCAGTTCCGTACGTATTGTACGTGTGTTTGAATATGTTATCTTTGGCATGAAAATACATCACTTGGAGCTGCCCTTCCTATTTTGCGCCTAAAAGCAGCCTTGAAAATTGAGAGGAGATACCGCAGAGAGTTGGATATATCAGGTACGGTACGGTACGGTACGGTGGATTCTTTGTAACGAAGCGTATCCGTTACACATAAAAACGTATTGGATCGTATAAAATAATAAATAAATACACGTTATATGTGGAGATATATATAGTGAGAGAGAGAGAGAGGGAGGGAGGGGGAAAAGTAAAATGAGAACGACGGAGAGGGGGGCGGTTTATAGGAATTGAAGGAGCATGGACGCTTTGAGCTCTCATTCAATGCTTTACCAAACTCACTATCCTCTTCTTCTCTTTCACTCCCACCCCTTCCCTCCTTTCATATCTCACCTTCCACCTCCACCTTCCTCCTCCTTCTCTCATCTCTCTCTCCTCCAGGTACTCTCTCTCTCTCTGTGATTTCTTGGGTTTTCTAAATTGCAAAATTAAATGTAAAAGCCTCATGTTTTTCCTCAAAATATATTCTCACTTGTGGTTGGCTGCTGCTTTCTAGGCCGAAACCCAAATGGAGTTCGTTGAAGCGGCGTTGAAGACCAGTTTTACGAGAGACACGGCCGGCAAATTTAACCCCTTGTCTTCTGTTGACGACTCGTCCGCCGTCAATGTCCTAAATGCCACCCCTCCCGACGACTTCTCCGTCGACGAACTCCTCGACTTTTCATATTTGGAGGAGCCGTTCGAACATGAACACCAACTCAAGCCTGACTCTGCTTCTGCTTTTTCCCCTCCACCGGTGGACCCTAGTCATGAAATTTCTCACTCCAGTTCATTCAAGGCCGATGTTGACTCCTTGCCGCCTAGCGAACTCAGCGTTCCGGTACTTTCCCTTCGTTATCTCTTACCGTGAACTCGTTTTCGCTGTTTCTCATGATAAATGACGAAAGTTGGCGTTTTTGTAGGCCGATGATTTGGCAAACTTAGAGTGGTTGTCTCATTTTGTAGAAGATTCCTTCTCGGTGCATTCCACCGCGTATCCCACTGGAACTCTAATGGGAAAACCCAAGAGCCATGCTGAGCAAAGGCCCGAACAAGACGGCCGTCTTTCGGCTCATCCCTGTTTCAGAACTCCGGTCCCGGCTAAGGCCAGGAGCAAGAGAACGAGATCCGGTGTTCGGGTCTGGCTTTTCAGGTGGACATCCCTAACCGAATCATCCTCAAGCTCCACCTCATCCTCCTCCTCCTCGTCCCCCACAAGCCCCTCGTTCATTTCCGCCAGCGCAGCGCCCGAGCAGGTTTGTTCTGAGGTCAAAGTACCCGCGGGGAGGCCCAGGAAAAAGCCGGCGCCCGGGGCTGCTGGGGGGACCGGCGGAACAGCGCAGACGCCACGCCGGTGCACCCATTGCGGGGTCCACAGGACGCCGCAGTGGCGAGCCGGTCCACTGGGAGCGAAAACGCTGTGCAATGCATGCGGGGTACGATACAAGTCGGGTCGGCTCCTACCGGAGTACAGGCCAGCCTGCAGCCCGACGTTCTCGAGCGAGTTGCACTCGAACCACCACCGTAAAGTGCTGGAGATGCGGCGGCAGAAGGAGGGAGGGAGCGGAGGCGAGTCCAGCTTGGGTGTGGCCCAGACTCTGGCAGTCCCGAGTTTTTGATAAAAAAATGTATTATCCAAAACATAACTTTAATGTTAGAACGAGGATGGCGTGAAAGAAATACCACTGGGGCGGGTAAAATTGATTGAGAGCGAGTGTACACTTTTTTTTTTCCCACCTGTCCGTGGCGCCGTTAGGCAATTAGGTGTTTGGTAATACGGTGAGAGGGAAAAATTTACGGATTTTAAAATTTTTTTATGAATTTTAAAATATTTTTTATAAATTATAAGATATTTTTTATTCTAAAAATTCTCTAAATGACAGTGTAACAGATTAGGCAGAGCAGATTTGATGGTGCGATAATCCAACGTGTTCACAGATTAATTATTATTATTGTTATTGTTATTTTCAACCAAACCTAAAAGCCTCTTTCAGAGATTTCCTTCTGCACTCCAAGGCAACACCAACACAGTCCCATCCCACCTCTTCCCTTCTCTCCTCGTCATAAATACCTTCCCGTTATTATTATTATTATTTTTTTTTTAGCCAAGCACCTTCCCGTTATTATGCATCCCTACACTTCTTATTCCCATCCAAGTCATTCATTAATCACGACGCAGCATCGCATCAACTCTAGTTCTAAAGGTTATTCGCGACCTCAGTATGGGCTGTGGCCCATGTTTCAATATGTTTAGGCCCACAATCTACAGGCTTTGGACAATTACCGGAAGTGCATCCCTCTAAAAATTGGTGGGCTTGGCCCAACAAAAGAAATTGGATGTGCTGTATTCAAACCTAACTTTGGACGGAAAAAGCAAATCCACAACTCCATATAATTGGACCCCACATCATACTGTTCGAGTTTTTGTGTTAGAAAGTGAAAAGGAAACAGAGTTGTCTTTTTAAAAAAGAGGCGGAGAATATTATGCGCGTTTATTAATAATTTCTCCGCTCCAAAAACGTAAGACATATTTTAGGAGTGAATTTCGAGTTTTAAATGTAAGATTTTTTTTTTGTTTTACCTCTCATATTTATCAAAATCAATTTACTAACTTTTAAAATAATATATAATTTAACGTTACGTAGAAGTATATTAAATAGATGGTGTTACAACTTTTGTTCATAAGGATGGATAAAGTTTATAAATCAAATAAATTAATTTAAAAAAATAGATAAATATATTCGTTCATTTAACTTCTTTAATCTATAAAATAATAATTGTGACTTAATTAACTGGCGGATAAAGGAGAGGAGGTGGTAGTATTCTTCTTATTCCTGTTACTCCCCACTTCAATCCCTCTTCCACCCATCTAATGGCGACTAATCCAACATCCCACTCCTATTCCTCGCAGCTCCCTTTCATTACTTGTACTCATTTCATCCCCCTATTATTAATTTATTACCACACATCTCAAATAAAGGGACTATTAATTACATTTACTATTATTACTACCCCTACTGCTGCTACTGTCCTTGTTCAAAATCTGATGCAATTTTTTCTCATTTATCAAAATGCAATTCATAATTTTAAATATGGTTACATTTAAAATTTTCTATATACTCTCAAACAAATTTAATGGTTTATCCATCTTTCATTGATTCCAGTGATTTATAATAAGAACATTAGAATGAATAAGATCAGAATAACAATCAACTTTAGTTTCTACCCATCTTTACCAAATTGTTCGCATTCATCTTTTGCAACATAGTACATGAGTATACTATTATGCTTCGTTTGGTATGATGGAATTGAGAGGTAGAATTGGAAATGTAATTCATTTCCTACGTTTGGTACGATGGAATTGAAAGGTGAAAATGGAATTCAAAATGGATAGAAATGAATTCCATGGAATTGATTTTTTGGCCCCTCTTTTTTTCATATTTATATCCATTTCCATCTCCATCTCCATTTTCATGTTCACCAAAATCAATTCCAGCGTACCAGATGAGGCATTACTACTTGCTGTATGTCTTCCTGGAAATCAAGTTACAGATCAGTGCAATCAGATAATTCAATTTATATTTCTCCATACTGGTAAGAATCCATAGGGCAATCATATCAATTGGATGAGATATCTTGAGTTATATTATGTTAGTAGATTTATTTATTTAAAGAGCAAGTTGTATTCAACTATTTCATGATTAATGAGTATTTTTTTTCTTTGGCATGTTTTAATTTGTGGTTTTATATTTGGAATAGAATAAATTTGGGTCACAAGAGGGTGATAAACTCTTTTGGAGCATTTTATAACTAAATGTTTAAAAACGAGTTCCTCTAAAATTTTATCTAATCGGTAGCTTGGTAAGTTTGATGAACTTTTATAAAGCTTTTTATAGCTAATGATTTAAAGAGAAGTTCTTTTTAAAATGTTAACCGATCAAATCTTTTAACTCATGGGTTCATCGTTAGTTTCCGTATCAAGAGCAAAATGACTAGTGAAAATGGGAATGTGCATTATCTGGTGCAAATAAACTCCTCCATCATTGATGCCAGGCGTCGAGAAAATTCCCATTAAGTCCACTTCCGACAAATGTAGATACAAAAAAGGTCCTCGATCACATTCACATTTAATCATGATGGCAGCATCATTTGTGGAACAATATCCATATATACATATATCTGATTATTATTACTTTCTTTATCTGTCCATTATTCGCAGAACTATATGTACCCACACAATATTAACTATATCTACGACTACGACATTGATTGAAGGACGATGAGCTAAGACTGAGCAATGCTTGAAGTAAGACCAATCTCATATGTAAAATATTCAAGGAGTGTTTTAATTACTGAACCCTTTCTGGGTTTAACTTGATAACTATTTACCGGTGATACGGTAAATCAATGGGCCGGGAAATATCTAAATCACTTTCCACGTTCCTATGTCAGATCAGTAGAGATATATCAGTGTGATTGGGAATTGTCGCAAATGGCCAGGT
Source organism: Vachellia pachyceras (assembly GCA_025593235.1). Classification (NCBI taxonomy): domain Eukaryota; kingdom Viridiplantae; phylum Streptophyta; class Magnoliopsida; order Fabales; family Fabaceae; genus Vachellia; species Vachellia pachyceras. The sequence continues at coordinate 5,571 of JANTPZ010008469.1, forward strand.
TCATGAACAAAATTGGAAGAAAAAATAATATAGCTAGCTCACGAAACAAGGCATAAAGCCATAAAGTGTCTACTTGTCAAAAACCTGATAAAAAATGACAAATAACCAGAGCAAACGTGGAGATTTTAATTTCTTGCCGCACCTTTGCTTGAGATCATTGATGTTGGAAACGTGAATCTCCCAAGGACAGCGTCTAGTTCAATAAATAATCCATCACCAATAACGAACGGACGAGAAACCTTATTCTCGTTGATTAGGTAAAAGGATAAAGGGACAAGTCAACCACTATATGCAGGAGAATCAAAGAACAGCTGCATGCTGTGCTATGCAACTTCCAATTGTAAATATGTGTACAAAGAGAATGATTTGGCATTTTGCCTCAGGAAACAATTGGGTTTCGTCTCTTTGTTAAATTAATTAAATATCATTTATTATGCATCATTGCGTGCTCTGTGTGCACATATATATTTGGACTCCCCCTGAATTAAAGATGTTAAGTTTGGGCAATTAGCCTGCAATGGACGAAAGCTGAAGAGCGAGGATACGTGTCGGCTTATATTTGTTCTTTTTCTACAACCATGACACAATAATATAAATTTTACAATATCCAGACATTAATTTGATTCATTATGTGACCATTACATTAAGGATGTTACGCGAGGACCAACTCAAAGCTTGATTTTAGAGCTCACCGAAAACGAGAACGATAGGTCCATCCATCTTCTCTCTGGTATCTAGCTAGCATTTTTTTGGGCAAAAATCAATTTCTCTTACTTCAAATGCATAATAATATAAAAACTCGGCCTCCTTTTCCCACCCATTCGAACCGATAATCATTTTTAATTGAAAACCTGATCTCATTAGACGTTGATGCGTTATACATTAGTAGTTAAGTATATGATATATTAAGTCACAGTAGCGTAAGCAATGATCAAGTTGTCAAAACAGAGAGTAATGCATTTGATAGACGTGATTCATACGAGAGAGCTCACAGACCAGAAAAACAAAGGGCTGCTTATATTGTTTCAAGAGTATATATATTTTTATAATAAGCTGATGACTTTCAACCCGATTACGATAATCAAGTTAAAAGAAGGGATTAGGATGAAGGCTGATGATAAATAAGAGGTCGTTGTCACTCACCTACTCATATGTGTGCATGAGATTGGCATAGACACATTCAACTCGAAACTCACACACCAAGTGGTGGGCTCCTTCGTCCACCTAGTATCTTCACATATATATAAATAAAGTGTAGATCATAGCCACCACCTTTTAAACAATGCCATAATTAAAATATATGGTTTCATCGTTAGATTTTATAGGTCACGTACAAGAGTAAGCAAACGATGAGTGTGTAGGGTAGGGAGAGTGCAATAATAGTGAGAGGTTATGGATCCCTGGTTTGAATAATCCATAACTGACTCTGATTAATAAAGAATTATAAATTTGATCTCTAATTAATGGGCTATATATAACTTGTGTGATTTACCTATTATAGTCAATACAAAATTACATGGCTGGCTAGGACTAGCAATTGGTTATGGATCGCTTAGTAATTTAAAACTAGCTGCTTGAACTTGTGATTTACCGAATAATTAATTAACAACAATGATTAACTATAAAAATACTCTAGAGAAGTTGAGGGAAAGCAAAAAAAAAAATTTCGGATTATTAACATTGCAACGATATTATAGTGCTTTGATGATGGAAACATTTGTATAAAATAATGTGTCCGTCTGGAAAAGCGATTGAAAAATACTTTTACACAAGTTGAAGTAAATATGTGAAGGAGATTGTCTCATTTTACAAAAAAATACTGTTAAACGTATTTTTAGATTAAAGTTAAATATTTTTAAATAAACACGTATAAACGTGCATGCACAATACCTTTCGTTTCTGCCACTATACGGACATAGAAATAAATTTTCGATCGAACTATTTTATAATATGATTTATTGATTCAGAAATGATATCCAATTAATGAAGTCATATTGACAGGGTTTTAAGTCAGCTTCAAGATGGATGCCTCTCAACGCCGTAGAAAGAATAGTACTGCTACAATTCAAGGACACTAATCATGAAGTTTTTCTGAAAATTAAATGGCCGAGGGTGGGAATAGTATTAATTATCATGAGAAATATTGTGTTTGTGTTCTTTTCAGTTTTTACACCTTCGCTTTCACATGTCAAATCAAATTAACAGTACAGTAAGTCAAAAGTGTCGGAATCGTATCTATATATATATATATATTCAGGTTCTAGAATACTCTCCTCAGATAGTGTTCAACCAGCAAATTACATATAATTCACTGAGCCCTTATGTTAGCATATTATATTATATATATATATATATGTATAGGTTACGTCGCAATTGAAAAATAAATAAATGGGCGCGCATAACAAGCTATTGATAATTGACTTATTTGGCCAACGTTAACAAAAATCAAACATACACTTAACGGTATTTTTCTGTAAAATAAGATATATTTTACATATTTATTTTAATTTTTTAAAAGTACTTTTTTACCGTGTTACCAAAAGGATACAATAATTATGAATTGGCGCATATATACGGCAAGATTGCTGTTAGGGAGAGCCTCGTATTCTTATTTTATCAATGAAAATAGGGGAAAAAGTGTAGTGAATCTACAAGTTAGACTGCATGCAGGAATAATTAAAATTCATTTCTTCACGAAAGTAAATTTTACTGATTCAGAGAGATCTCGCTCTAAACCTAAATATGTGGAATAAACAATCATTATATTAACCATTTTTCTTTAAAAAAAAAAGTAATGTCCCCGTCAATTACCCAGTCCTTTAATTTTAGCTCCTTTCATTTTATAAGCTAAAGCATAAAATATTTTCACAGTTTTCTTCTCAAATCAAAATTAATTAATCGATATGATGTATGGTTAGATTGGTACCTCAATCACAACAAATATGCACGCAGTAGCGAGTTAGGTGAAACGGAAACTATCAAGGCGAAACCCTGGCAAATCATATCACTCAACTAACAGTAGACAGAGGAGAAGGAGCCGAAAGCGGGCCAATCATATTTTAATACAAGGGTAATACAAGGGACGGTTGAGATGTTCGTATATATGAAACTACTGAGTGAATAACCCGTGACCCGTGAAACCTGCCCATCACCAATAGAAAAAATAATCAGTTTGAACCCATCCAATTTGAACCCATTAAGGGGATCCAAAATGGGTGGGTAAACGTATTATGGGTTGGGGTACGGGTTCACCAATGGAATGCTTGTGGCTGCCCGTTAGCCATGTTAAAATTAAAAAAAAAAACTTTCTATATTATCATTCATACAATCACACACAGCTCACTCGGTATTTCCTCCCAAGTCCCGCCCCCTTTGCCCTAGCCCAGTCACCTACACCCTCCAACTCCAGTGCTCCACTTCCTCTTCCACTCGTCAGTTGATAAGCCTCCAGCCAACATCGTCGGCGTGCAGCGTACTGCTGTTGCGTCCACACCCAACGCCAATGCCTAGAGATTTGTCGCTCAATAGCTCCATTGCTGATGCACACTACTACAGAGTATAGTTTTTACTACTGAAATTCGCATCCTTTTTTAAAAAAATGGAGTAAAAAATGAAGGCGGTCGCTTTAGGCACCCTATATCTAAGATAGGGTGTAAAATGGTGCCTTTAGGCGCCCTATATCAGGATAGGGCGCCAAAAGGGTGACTTTAGGCGCCCTATCTAATTATAGGGCGTCTAAAGTATCCTGATATATGGCGTCTAAAGGCACCCTTTTACATCCTATCTTATATATAGGGCGCCTAAAAAGTCCTCCCGCTACAAAATTTGAAATGGTTTCACTTTGCCCAAGAATCTCCTTCTTTTAAGAGACGACCCTCATTCAGCTCTTCCTCACTCTCTTAGCTCTCACTCTCTATTCGTGCTCAAATCCCGCGCCATTTTATTCACACCCCTTCTTTCACCGTGCTGCAGTTACGAGACAGGAGGTGGGATGCACGGTCGTTAGCAGAAGACAACACAGTTGAAGAAGAAGAGAAAGAAATGGGTTCGCTTCCTTTTGACTCCGTCTTCATCCTCTCTGCTTGGCAGAGTTATGTTTTATTTATTTGCATTCATTTTGTTTTCATGTCTCACTAAATATTAATTTGGCTTTCCTGATCTGAAATTTGAATCATCTGATAGTGTTGAGTTTTTGTATGTGCTTCACTGGTAGAAGATTGGATTTGCTTGAAGTCTATAAGAAATTGTTATACGACATTGTAACTGCTGTTGTTTCTGTGCCTTGTATTTGGACAATCTTCCATATAAAGATCTTGAGGTGTATAATGTTATTGTGTGATCGAAAGAACGGAACGTTTCAATAGGTACATATTTTAAACAGAATGTTTTTTTAAAAAAATTATACCTACGGCGCCCTATCTTGAAATATAGGGCGCAGTAGGATACCTATAGCGCCTTTTATATATAGGGCGCCGTAAACCCTAACTTTCTACTCCCATCACATACACACCCCCCGAGAAAGGGCGTCAATTGGATTAAAAATATAGCGTAAAAAGTATTTTTTGTAGTAGTGGCATTTCAGTGTCATGCCTCACGCCAACACCTCATCCACTTGAAATCCGTCGCTCCATGCCTTTGTCCAATTTTTCGGCCGCCGACATCTTCAATCCTGTACACTCGGTGCTGCAAATGCTGTTTTTCATTGCTGGCTTCCTGTTGAAATGTCAAATTTTTCATTGCTTTATCCCAGCTGTATGTGTTGTAAATTGTGCAAGGGCAAAAAAAATAAAATAAAAGGGTTGCTAGTACATGTAAACCCATTACTCGTATCAGCCTATCCGTTTTAACATGTACCCTGATAAAACCGGGGTTATCCATGGGGCAGCGCCGCCCATTACTTACCCTTATGTGAAACGATTAAAAGTGTTAAAAAAAATGAGTAAGAGAGGGAAGTAACGATAAATATTTTTTGCTTAACTTATTGATATCGTAAGTGCAGGTATTAAATTAGAACATGAGATCGAATGTTGTTATTTATGAGTTATGAATATTATCATTTCACATGAATCATAGTGATAGATATCGATTATTATTTTCTTGCGCTGGCTAGAACTTTCTGCAATTGTAAATTGAGATGACAGGGTACTATTTTTCGGCCAAACTGTGATTATCCTATTTGACTGTGTTGGAACCTCCCATTTGCTTCCATATTAATTAGATGATTACATACATGCAGGCAATAATATTCGAACGTAAAATTTAATTCCTTAATTAATTTACCTATGACGATAAATCTGTCCGTGATAAATAAATCCTTCCGTTAATTAATATACATACATATAAACGTGCTCATTTGCACGCTGCTGCTTATTTTGGTTCGTTTCAAAATCGGAAAATCCTTTATATAGGTTTTAATAGAGTGGCAGATAACTTATTCCTCTTTCCAAGCTTTCATTCTATATATACGTGCTATATGTAGCTACGTCTATAAATGTTGGCATATTAATTAGTCCAGTTTGGCATTAATGCTATTTAAGTTGTGGTTTTTGTGGTATACCACCTTCAGTTTTTCAGTTTACTTTTCTTTTCGGAAATATTAAACAAGTTTATAAATTGATATATTTATTATTTTAAAACTGATTTTTCTAACCTATGAACTGATATATATAATTTAATAATATATATAAATATTTTAAAAGTATATATTATAATTAAGTAATTTATTTAATATTTTTAATCTCTTTTAAAAATCAATTAACTTTCATATCATATAGCGAATGTAGCAGTGTGAGAAAATGATAAGTTACAGGTCAATTACCCTGTTACTCTATGCTGTTAATACACACACACACGGGGTTTGGGGCTTGCATACTCACACACATGTATGCATGTATGTATACCCGTGTCTGCCTGTTTGCATAATATGCTTGTTTGGAACAACGTTCTAAAAAGTCAAACGCATGTTCAACAATGTTTTTCCACAAAACGAGATAATCTCATCCATATATTTATCTTGAATTGTGTAAAAGTACTTCTCTATCACGTTCCCAAACGGGCACAATATATATTACACCACAAGGCTTTAATTTTTTTTTTGCCCACCGCAGGGGCTTAATTTTTAAACTTGTGTATTGATGTTTTTTTAGCTTGAAACATGCAACCCACAATGAAATATGATATTTATATGTGCGTAATTGGCACAAAAAAAAAGATATTTATATGTGTATGATTGGCCCAAAAAAAAATAGAGGATATTTATATGGACGTGACGTATGAATGATGCCAAGATAGGCTGTGATGTCGACATCATTATATTACCTGGTTTGAAGAAGAATTTGATTGCCCAATGCCTCACATTTTGGGTAATCAGCAATTAATGACTATCTTGCAAACCAAATTTACGTGAGATGTTGATGAATGATATGTAACATAAAATTTAAATGTATATTTCATTTACAGATTAAAAGTTGATTTTCAGAGAAAATCCCCAATTGGGAATTTATTAGCCATAAAGACCTAGGAAATTTGTAAGTCCAGAGGTCCTTCACGGGTAATAAGTTAGGGT
>JANTPZ010008473.1:0-10605 GCA_025593235.1 Vachellia pachyceras
AGGTCGGTCTAAATGGCTGGAGGTGAAGGGAATTTGATGATTTAATAAATCATGCATTAATGGAATGGAAGGTTAAGATTAGATCTTGAAATTTAAGGCTAAGATTTGCCCACATGCATAACACCTTCTTGCTTCTCATTGGGCCTTCAAAAGTGGCTTATGATGGCTGCACATGGGTGGAGAAATCTGGTTATGGTTTGGTTACATTAACCAAACCGAATTCCATTCGGTTACTTCTATCGATTACACTTTTTACCGATAAACTTAACTTTATTCCGGTAAATCTTTTTCTACTCTTCTGGAGATGTTTTCTTCCTCAATTAATCTTCATAATTCCCTCTTGAATATATTAAAATCATCATCCTCAAATTATCCCTTAATCCGGTCAAATTTAACAGGATTACTTTATCCTGTCTAAAATTCCTGAAACGAGCTACTTTAGAATAAATCATTTTTAGGGCCTTATAATTTTCTTCATTTTTCATTGATAGTTGTAGTCTCCGTCGTTGCTTCGATCAGCGTCGCTGCAGTCTCTCCATCACTCCGTCGCTAATCGCTACAGTTGCACCTGCTAGAGAAATATTGGTAAATATTATTATTTATTTAGTTATGAATTTAGTTTCCTTATTTTTTTTTTGATACGTTTTTGATACGTAAGTTTTTCCATTTGTAAATTATATCTTTTAAAGATGTTTAAATATGTTGTTTTCATATGTAACGATTGTTGATTCTCACAACGTACTCAAGACATATCGATTTATGGGGGTAAATGTGAAAGTAGAAATAGAACCACACAGTGGTCTTATCAAAAGTAAGTACTTTGACTTTAAGTTATTTCATTAAAAGTCTTTTTATCCCTTTATACATTTTAACAATATGTTTTTTATCTTTAGTGGCCTCGACAATCAGGCAATGCTGAGTACGGATATTATGTCATCAGTTACATGTATAGTATCATTCAGAGTGGATTGACTAGAGATTTAGAAGAGGTGATACGTAATCTATCAAATATTGATGAATTAATTTCTTAATTGAATTATGTATGATTTTAATCGTTTAGTTTGATAAACTTGAATTAGTCTACTTGTTTTTAAATTTGTAGATTTTTGATAATGACGATGCTTACTTGGCTGCTGACATTGATTTGATCAGAGAATTGTTGGCTAGACGTCTTCTTAACTTGTAAATAATGCTTATTTCTTCAAGGTGAATATATAGTTCTAACTCTTGATGTTGACTTTTATAGGTTAATTAGATTGATGAATTGTGTTTCTCTGCCACAAATGTACTATGATCTTTGCTCAGTAAATGAGACAATGACTTTTTGTGTTTCGCTGCCACAAGGATCATGACTTAGGTAGATATATATACGTCTAACTCTTGATGAATTTTGTGTTTCTCCACCACAATGACTTTTGTTTTTAACTCTGATATGTGTTTATTATGTCTGGACTTGATCTGGTATACAAAATGGAATTACCTACTACAAGCTGAATCAGATGAGTAAAGGGGTTAAATAAAATTGAATAGAACATTTTTTTTAAAAAAAATATTCATAAGTGCCCTATTTAGTATATAGGGCGCCATAGGGTACACTTTACGACACCCAATATTTCAAGATAGGGCACTGTAGGTATAGCCTACGACACCCCATCTTAAAATATAGGGCCCTGTAGGATACCTATAGTGCCTTTCATGATATAGGGCGTCGTAGGCCCTAACTTTCTACTCCCATCACATACACACCCCTGAGAAAGGGCGCTAATTGGGGTTAAAAATAGGGCGTAAAAAGTACCTTTTGTAGTAGTGCGTTTAAGTTTTCTCACTTCACTATGTATTGCATCAAGCTCTTCCAATAACCTCTAAACAATGTTCCCGATTTTAAGCATGTTATGCTCATCATAAAGTCTATCAATATTATCAAATAGTCCCTTTATAACATTGGTCCTATTTGGCAACACTTTTGGGGAGTTCAAAAGCCTGTTCAATACTATTTTTCTGTAAAACAAGATAATCTCCTTCACATATTTACCTCGGCTTACATAAAAGCACTTCTCCACTGCATTCCCAACCGGGCCCATTATTTGCTCCTCACCAAATTCAACTCATGCCAAGCAAAGTAACCACACCCTCCGTCTTGTCAATGTGCACATACACTTTAACATTCAACAATACATAGACCCAAATCACTTGAATACATAGACCCAAATCACTTGCCAAATTTCACTCATTACATTATAATAGTTTCATCATCCATATAACCTCCTCCCCAGAATGCATTATGTCCATGATGTCCAGCGGGAAGCTAACAATCGGTGATGGCAATACCTCTGTTGACCTTCATAATCATCCTCATGATTGGGTTGTCTTAGCAATGACACGCTCCTTCTACATCTTGCCATCGTGGAAAAGAATGATCATGTACCATTAAGCCTTTCATTATCAAACTTAAGGTGGTGAATCGCATTATCAGAACCCACAAATGTTCTCATGGTAAGTACAGTTCACTTCAACATGCTCCCACTAACCAAGATTATCTTGTTACATAATGCACTTACCATTGGCTAGTGAGAACATTGCTTGCCTACCTTAGGTCCTTAATCTTGTTTGACATCATTTTCAAGTGTTGCCTAATTATTGCATTAGGTCTAAGTATTTAATTGTCAAAACTCAATTAAGTTCGTACATCTTTATCGCAATACTGCCATCAAATTTATCTATCAAGGCATCTTTATAGTCCAAGTTTTATCGCTCAGATTGGTGCAGTAGCTGTCAATCATGTCACCAATCATGATGGTCCAAGCTGAATTGTTCTTTTCTTCTCTGCGTAGCACAAGTTTCTTGTTATTTTTGGGATATTCACCCGCTAAATTTTATCGCTCAGATTGGTGCATGCAGTTGTCAATCATGTCACTTTTGAGATTTTATGGCATCCTATTTTGCATTTATCTCTTTTTAAGATTTTATGGGAAGTTCATATCAAGAGTTGTAAGATCAGTATAAAAAACATGAGCATTATGAACAGTACATTCCTATCTAGGTAATGCAAAAACTAAAACACTTGTCCAAATCAGATGATGTCATTATGTTTTCGATTGGATATCCTTTTCTTCTAATAAATTTTGGTTGGTCAGACAAGCAGACCATGCACGGGATATGAGTTCCATCCATTAAAGAATGACTAATATCTTCAATCAGTTTGAAATTTTGATGGGATCTCATGATATTTTGGATCTTTTAAGTATTTTATATATTTTTGAAATAATTAAAATTATGTGTCTTGAATGTTGAGTGTTATTTTTAAATGACACGGTATATAATAAAAATTAGAAGAACTATAATTTGACAAAAACTATTAAATTTAATCATGATTTGAACAACATGGAGTTGACAGACAAAACATGAAACATTATGATCCTTAATTTAAAATTTTAAATGTTAGAGAGGTTATCTATAGTTGACCCAAAGTTCAGGCATATTTTATGATTTAAGCCTTTAATAATACTTATGATTGGCTTAAAATTTGAAAGTTTGAGTGCGTCCTTTCATATTTACAATTTGATCTGATTTCAATTAATTTAAAATTTAATTTAATTGACATTGGCTGAACATTAATTACCATTAACTGTTAGAGCTTATAGTTATAATATGAGGTGCTAATTTCATTATTTTCGATACACCCATTTGCACTTTAATTTCCTGACTTCACCATCACACTATTATTTGTGTTGAGTTCCTATAATAGAATGGTGGTTTAGGGTTTAATAATAAAGCAGAAAACTGTTTTTCAAGCAGTGCAAGAAATATTTTATTCTTCTAATACAACTGTTCATTAAAATTTTGATCTTGGTGCGTAATGTATCGTTGGATATATAATTGTTATGATTTTCATATTCGTTTGTATAGTTTTATTTGCTTAATATCAAGAAAAAGGTACCTTACGTCTCCCCCCAAATAAATCTATGAAAATAAAATTTTTTTATCGTATAATAACAATAATATATCTTTCCTTTGAGTTCTTTCATCAACTCTCTTTTTCAGTCCTGACACAAGTGTGCTATTGGCTCCATTTGGCAAAGCTTCTCAGGAGCCTAAAAGTACGTTCAACAGTGTTTTTCCGCAAAACGTGATAATCTCTTTCATATATTTGTCTCGACTTGCGTAAAAGTACTTATTTACCGCTTTTTTAAACGAGCCCATACATAAGAACGATATATATAAAAAAATAATTCATTGAAGTGGTCCAAATTTGATTCTCATATTTTCTGATAAATACTTATTCTCCTAATAAACTTTTCAGTGCAATGCACGATGTAACTCTTGTTAGTTTGTAGTACTATTACAAAATATCTCAAACTATTGAGTGATCTCAACTCTTATTTTTAAGTATTTTTAGACCAAAATCCAAATGAAGTATTAACTTTAACTCTGTTGTATATAACCTCCGTCATATTTAAAATTGTGGGCAAAACAAAAAAAACAGAGCTAAAAGATTGAGGGGAATTTATTTGGATTTTGGTCTTATTTTTTATATTTGTCATTATTAAAACTTGTATATTTGTATCTCTAACATAACTTGTGAGTTGTAAGACGTGTGTTTACCTTAGGAAGCCTTGAGATTCAATTCAAATACAACTATTTCTCGTTAAGAGATTAAACTATTTTGAAGTCATCTTTACCCAGTTTAAAGGTTGTTATCCCTTACCCCAAGCAACATTTGAGCACTTCCAAAATTAAAGTCTTTCATGCATATAAAAAATTATATTTAAAGGCAGGCACGTTAAAGATCTGAGGCCATTAGGCTGGCCATTTGAATTTGTATAATTTTTTTTTCTATGCATGAAAGAGTTTAATTTGTAGATAAGGCTCTTGGAACCTTTGAACGCTGGGTAAAGATGACTTCAAAATAGTTTAATTTTTTGGTTGTTTATTTGTGGTGTTTCTCTCTCAAATTTCAATTTAAATAGTAAAAGATATTAATGGGTTTTTTACATTTGCAATTAATTTAATACATATTTCATAGGACTTCAACTCAATTTCATAATTTTTAAGGATCTGATGGTAATTTTTTGTTCCTTAGACTTATTCATAATCTCCCCTCAAAATAGATATGATTATTATATTCTTTTCTTTTTTAAGAAAATGACAAGTGCCAACGGCAATAATGAAAGGAATACTTACACTTAGATTCTAACTATAAGAAAATGACAAGTTACTTTCATTTGTTATTATTGATAATGTTATGTTGGAAGTATTTGGGAAAGCTTCTCAATACCCCAAAAGCACGTTCAACAGTATTTTTCTGTAAAACGAGATAATCTCCTTCACACATTTACCTCGTAAATGGTAAAAGTACTTCTCCACCGTTTTACCAAACGAACATGTTATATTGCCAGTTGAGAAATTGTAGGGCAAGCAATTTTACTCGGGACTGCCCTTTACGTGTGTGCAATAGCCATTCCTCCTTTCCCATTTTATCACAGTTTGTTAAACAGGTTTATTTGTTCTTAATCATTTTATTGGGTTGAAGTCCAATTTTGCTACGATAGTGTCCGCTTAATCACAGTACTGCCCCCAAAGTTTACAAATAGCAGAAATTTGTCCCGAAAGTTTTTTTATTTAAAAGCACTATTGCCGTATAAATTTTCATTTAGCAGTAATGTTGCATCGCAATTTTTTTTGGATTCAATATTACATTTGATGTTTTCAAATTGCAACAATGTAGCCTTAATTGTTATCCAAATTAAATTTGACTTTTACTCAACCAAATATTTTCGATAATAAAACTGCCAAAAACCCTTGGCCGTCATACCCTAGTGGAGATGAGCAAGTGCTTTGATTTTCTCTTTATCATACAAATTACTTTTACTTTTTTATTTTCTCCAATACATGATGCTTTTTTTAAAAAAATTGTTTCCATATTTATAAAATCTAACTTGAAATAAATGACAAAAACTAATTAAATCGTCAATTTTTCTCTTCAACGTACAAATTGAGCTTGTTTGTGACAACATTTAGAAAAAGCCAAATTCACGTTCAACAGTATTTTTCTGTAAAACGAGATAATCTCATCCACATATTTACCTCGGCTTAAGTAAAAGTATCTCTATCGTGTTCTTAAACGGACTCATTAATTTCACCCATTTGATTTCCTCCAATCATTTAGATGTGGAACATTTTTTAAAATGTTTTCTTTATTTATAAATCGAACTTGGGAAAAATGAAGCAAAGGATATATGGGCCTCTAAAATTTGTATATTTGATCAACTAAAAGATAAATTTAACTTGGATAGTAAACCGGTGAAACCACGACACTTTAAAAACATTTGAAACAATATTACTATTGAAAGAAAACTTTCAGGATAAATTCGTATTTAAACCTAAAATAAAAATGATAAGTAACCTAACCTTTTTGCTAAACTGATAATCAAACTTAATTTGAATGACAACGAGCACAAAATTTTCAATTTATAAACTTTCGAGATAACATTACTCTTAATTTGAGGACAAAATTAAACCTTTATTTTGTTATTCCAACTTTTGGATTTCAAGAACCTCTTTCCTTTATTAACATTATTATTTTTCATTTCTATATTATTTTATTATACTACAAATGAGAGTTGGATGTTAAATCTAATAGTAGTTAATTTCTAACAATTTGACAGTCCTTCAAACAAAAATAAGATGATATATGTGCTTACATCAAAACATTATTCATTACACTGCTATATTTCATTCTTTTGAGTCAGCAAATAAAAAAGTTGCACCATATCAATAATAAGCGTTTACAAAGATTGCATCGTACAATAATTATTAAAAACATTTGATGAATTTCACCTTGTGATTTAGCTGGTTTTTCAAATTTTGTCGCAATATGAATTTGATCTGAAATATTGGCAATAAACACTCAGTAAATTTGCGGTTATGAAATCAACTGACATTAACTCCAATATCAGTAGGGAAAAAAAAACTGTAGGAATCATTTAAAATTTAAAACCATATGGATCAAATTGACAAAATGATATAAGATATTATAATCAAATTATTCAAATATTACAATCCCTATGATTAATTCGACATTAATAAGAACATTCTTTTCATTTGCTACAACAAAAAGGCTTTCAGAATTTATTCTTCTTCTCATTGCCGGGAGGAATGCAAGCATAAGCTCTTAATACGCCGTCCACAATTCTACTTTAAGGAGTTTTCAATATCTATCACGAACCTATACTTCACATCTTTATTTATTACCCTCTGAAGAGCTTCATTTATATACTCAATTGGAATCACTTCTATATCTGGGTAAATTTTATTTGCAGCACAGAAATCAATCATCTCTTGTGTCTCTATTGTACCTCCTGTAATACTTCCAGATATGGTCCTCATACCTGTCAATAAAGTTTACGCATTTTCAGTTCAAAATCACTTCAAGTTCAAACTACCAGCTTGAACAAAAGCATAGAACAGTGGATTATTAAAACAGATTCTCTCAACATAAAAAAGTCAACATACCTAGATTAAGGCTTGCAGGGCTAAATTTAACCTCACTTGGGAAGCCAACCAGAACTAGTACCCCAGAGGTCTTCAGAAGAGACATATATGGATCAAATGGGTGATCACCAGATGCTGTGTCAACTATGAAGTCAAAAGACTTGGCCAATGCCTACACAGGAAAATAAAAGAAGCATAAGTCCACGATCTTATTGATGCCTTAAATGTCTAAGGAGAATTACATTTAGCAGATACAGTACCATCATCTGCTCTTTGTCAGAGGAAACAACAAAGTTGTCAGCACCAAGCAGAGCATGGGCCTCCTCTTTTTTGGATGCACTTGTGCTGAAAATTGTTACATTCAACCCAAAAGCCTTCCCGAATTTTACTGCCATATGGCCAAGGCCACCAAGGCCAACCACTCCTAGGGACTTGCCGGGTTGATTCATCTTGTGGCGCATCATCGGAGAATAGACAGTAATACCAGCACAAAGCAAAGGAGCTGCTGAAGCCAATGGATAACCTTTGGGTATCAAATAGCAATATCTGAAATTCAAGACCAAATATTTAAGTGAGATGGCATGTTTCAAAACTGAGCAATAGTATCAGATATCTAAATAAACATCTGATAAGTTCACCTTTCATGGACTACTATGTTACTAGAGTATCCTCCTTTTGTGACTGTGCCATCAAAATCAACCCCGTTAAAAGTAAAAACTGATCCCTTTATGCAATGAACTTCTAATCCATCATTACAATATTGGCAATCCCGGCATGAATTAACATAAGTTCCTACTCCAACTTGATCACCGACTTTGAAACGACGGACATTGGAACCAATCTTTTGTACAATCCCAGCAATCTCATGTCTGATATGCGTATAATTAAAAACACATATATTAGTTTACGAGGACGGAATAATCATCCATGTTTCATACTGTAAAATAAGTTGACATACCCAGGTACTAAAGGATACTTTGAGTCGCCATGTTTATTCCTTGACCAAATTACATCGGCATAACAAACCCCACAATGTGTGATTTTAATGAAAACATCATCGTTCCCAAGAGTCCTGAACAAGTACCATGTCATATGATCAAGCAATCGACATTTGATGCCAAATCCAATGTGAGATTAAAAAATAGACAGTGAACAGAATATTCATCCTAAGCTGAACATAAACTGCTCCACACACCAATGATAATATTGGCCATACTCAACAAAGTAGAATAAAATGTACATGCCTGCGACTGAATTGGTAAGGGGAGAGAACTCCGGAGGCATCTCTTGCTGCCCATCCCAGGCAACCTGTATCAGCATCTTTGGAACTCATTTTTTTTTCCCTACAGCATAAGTACAATCAATTACTTATCATTTTCCTCCCTACACTTACATGAAACTGACAAAATAAAGGTATCCATGTACTTCTACGCCATCCTCCTTCAACAAATCAGAATTCTTATTGAAGATTGGCATTCTAGACTCTAGAGATGTAGGTTACATGGGATTGCACAGAGTAAGCAAAACAACGGATGAATTCCAAATATTATGCGAATATTATTCATGTATGAAAAAAAGTGGGGGGAAGAAAAACTTTCTTATGGCCAAGAACAGTGATAACACCAAAAACACTCTTTGCCAGCAAGAGGGTACGAGTTTCAGAAGTGAATTTGCAAGTGACAATAGTTTAGGACGGTACTGTAGACTCTTCCTGAACAATAATCCTCTAGAGGCTATGAGATGACGAAAACCATAGATACGATAATACGTAAAATGGTAAAATCTCTGTCCTAAAAGGAGAAGAAGACGAAAAAAGTAACCAAAGAACTCAAAAGTAACTGCAAATAATGGCAAAGAATTAAAAAAAATTAACATTATATATGAATCAGATTGAACAGAAAAACTGAGAAAAATGCGGTCTCATCGCTAACCAGTCTTCTTAGCTTCGCAAAGAGCATATATCTTAAAGTTGACGCAGATGAGATCAATTATTCAACTAATTGCTAAATCACAATGATGGGTCACCTCCAGAACGTTGGAGTTTCCACCATTCTCCCTCCCTCCCTCTCTCTCTCTCTGTGTTTTTCTTCGGTCAGCCAGTAGGTATCCTCCCAAAGGCATAGATCAATCAGATTCGCACAGGCTAAAACAGGGCACAACATAGATAACTTACCTCACGGCGTGGCCGGTGGCGCGGTGGATTAGTGAGGTAACGGCGAACTGAGCAACGGAGGTCGGGAATGGAAAGAGAGGCTCGACAGAGCAAGCGAATTAAGTCTACGGTAAGAATGAGATGATTCTCTAGAACCACCGTCACTGAGCCCCCGGGAATGGATCGCAAGGTAACAGAACGTGTCTCTGTATCCGCCAGAGAGAATGTCGGTATTGCTCATGGCGTGTTTGGATGGATAAAAAGTTATTTCAAATTTTTATTTTTCTAAATAAAATATAAATATAAATTTCAAATCATAATTGTTTAATAACTTACCAAATAAATGGGATATAATTATTATTTTATCATATTTCATTCTCACACGTTACATTTCTATAAAATCTGTGAGTGGTAGATTCAAACATTAATTTATCATTATGTAAAATCTCATTGGTCACATGTATTTTTGAGAATAAATATATAAATTTAGAAAATTAGCATCCGCGTGTGCATTTAGCATAATTTACTTTTGAAAGTTTCAAACATAGCAATAATGTTTTAAAAATTGAGTAAAATAAGTGAATCCGTCAAACATTCAAACGTTTGTCAGTATCTTTGAACCCTGGGTCCCACTTGCTGCAGGTGACAAATGTCCCATCCTTGGGAAATCACAGTCTTCATTGGGATCCGATGTTGAGATGCTTCTATTCTATAGCAGTATAGCTGCTCTACTTTTATTAAAAATTAGGAATTAAAATGATGGACTTGAAGTGACTCTTGGGCAATAACAAAGGGAATAATTGGAGTTTGAATCTTGTGAAAATTCACTTCCTTTTCTTTTATTCTTTCAGCTATAAATTAATCAATAGTTACCTGTTTAACTTTTATTTTAATTACGGAAAATACGGATATTACTGATATATTAATCCATGTGTTAATCCCCCCACGGTAAAAATGTAGAT
>JANTPZ010008474.1:0-14578 GCA_025593235.1 Vachellia pachyceras
TTTTTTTTTGCCATATTTGATAGTAATAATTTGCCTTTGACAACTTAAGGTAATTTCCGCTTTATATTTTTGTATTCTAAAATGTTACATTTTTATAAATAAAAAAATTACATACATAGATACGTCATACCTGACATAGATAGGATTTGATTAATGATGATGAGGTATCAAATTGAAGCTCCACGTGTCAAGTTTTGGATATTAGCAATTCTTCTAGAATTATTTCTTTTGCCGCTATAATTTTTATTTATTGCTGGAATATTATATTATATACACGTAGCTCGTAGGTGTATACTAACTCATATACGATTCCAATAATATATTCACAAATATTAAAGTGTCAACGGCGAATATTGATTTGTTTGAACTTTGAATTGAAGAGCTCACATTCAACCAAGTTCAAGACTTCAAGTTCAGTTCTTTCTTGACAATCTTAAGCCCTTTTAAACTGTGGCAGACTTTTTTGGCGTTTAAGATGGCATAACATTTCGATCCTAAATTAATTAATGGGTCCATTTAGAAACACTTAACTCTCACCCAAAAACATGTTCAACGGTGTTTTTCCGCAAAACGAGATAATATCCTCTACATATTTACCTCGGCTAACGTAAAAACACTTCTCTACCGCTTTCCCAAACAGACCCAATATGTTAATATATAAGCTATACAGTAGTTTATATTCATTAATTATTTGCAAAAAAAAAAGGTTTGAATATGTTTAATTCGTTGATAAAGTAAATAGGAGAAAAAAAGTGAGTTATTAGATAAAGTCTAAAGCTTTTTACGGATTAATGGAGGAATTGAAAACAATAAGAGAAATAGTTACATACTTCAAGTAACACAAGTTACTTATTATTCTAATTATCCTTCTTTATAAATTTTATATTTCATAAATTTCTTTTGATTAGTTCTCTTTCTCTACCATCCATCATAATATATTTATAAGACTTACAAGAAAGACAGATGTAACAATTTTATTAGCCACATCACTGATGACATGACATTTTGGGAGTTTATAAGTATTTCTTTCTCTATAACATATACTGTCACAATTCGCAGGTTTGAACTGCTTCCCAACTGGGGAAAAAGATGATCATATCAAAACAATTAAAGAAGACAATAGTTATTGGGGAAAAATAGGATGGCTTTAATTTGGGAAGGAAAAATTTTGATTTGATCCCATTTTTTTATAGTAGAAGTAATTAAATTATCCAGGAACATTCTTTTTTTATGTATAGGGAAATTAATTGTACTGATAATGACTTAATTAGCTAGGAAAAGGTCATGAGCTCAAAATGTTTTATTATAAACCACCTTCTATAGTTTGAGATGGTAAATGATGATAGATTATAGCTCTAATTTTATTTTCTTGTTTTCTGATGTATTTTGATTTTCTTTAGATTAATTTGAATGGCATCCGATTTCCTTTCCAAAAGTAATTTAAAGAAATTAAATTGTAATTAGATTATTGCTTCAAAAAAATTATAACTGGAGTACAAAATTTGGCATGAACTATGCTATTAGTATGGTTACATTAACTCCTTAATTTGTGTTTTTCTGAAAAGTTACAGTTCAAAACTTTTTCTTTTTTTTTTACATTAAAGATAGATAGCCCTAAACGCCAAGAATATTTCATGTAGTTGTTTGCTAAAATACCCTTACATTATATTTTTTAGTATTTATAAAAAAATCAGTAAAATATCAGGCCATAAAATATAGGCACGCCGTGAGAAAGAAGATTGCATTCATCTTTTTATAAGGTTATGTTACTTTAATAATATATATATATATATATACACACATGAATATATTGTACATACTACATATTTGAGTATTTATTATTGCCTTTTTTCACTAATCAATGAGATATAATTAGTTTGATGTCTAACTAAACTAACTGTCTGAGGATCCTATCTGTTAAATAAAAATAAATTTCTAATATTTCTTTTTAAATCTGGCCAAAAATTTAAAAGGGACAATAACAACGCTAAATTATTGTTATTAGAAATTGACATAAATGCCTACTTAAACTATATATGTCATATTTTACACGTTGTCTTATATAAGTTTCAAAAAGTTACAAATTTTTTTCCTACCTTTAAGATTTGGTTATCACTTATCCGTTAGTGCTTCATCAAGCATCCCCTATGATAAACCTATAATTAAAAATTAATTAAATAGACATCAGAATTAAAAGTCAACCTTAATTATAGGGGGGTAAATGTCAACGGCCATGTAAAGGTGAACATGCTTAGAAGCATTGCCAAAGATTTTGCAAGTCAAACCTTATTAATTAAGGAGATAAATAACGTTGGTTCATTAATTAAGGAGATGCCTTGTGAATGAAGCAAGTGTAAGAAGATACGAACATTTGAGTGTAAAAAGATAAATTAAACAGATACCTAGTAAATATTTTTCTAAAAAATTGTTAAAAGTTAAGTATTATAATGGATAAATTAATAAATAAAATTTAGTTTATTATTATTTTAAATTAAAAGGAGGAAAAATTTAGTTCAAATTATTTATATCCATTACGTCAAGTTCCATTTTTCACATGTATTCTATTTTTCATGTGAATTTGATCTTCAAGATGTTTGGGGAAAGCAAAACAAGAACAACAGTAGCTATATTTGGGGAGCCCGTTTTAAGGGATCTGCGATCGTTTTTCAAACGGAGTTCCCAAAATGTAGTGTTTGCCTAGAATCTTTTGGAGATGATGATGATGATGCAATCCCATGCCATCATATTTATCATAGACAACGTATTATTGAGTGGTTTCATGTGAGTCATTAAGCTTTGTTTGGTAAGACCGTTGGGAAAACGGACACAGATTCCGAGGTACTTTATGTGAGAGGAATTTTGTCTCGATAAGAGTGTCCATTGGCCAAACGGCCAAACCAAATGCAGCTTAATGTCCGTTGGGTTGTCGCAACGACTGGTTCGACAAAGCGGAGGGGAGGGATTAAAACTTCCTTTAAGATTAGTAATGGCTTTTAGTTTTTTTTTTTTTGGTTTGGGATACAAGTTTATGTAAGCTATAAACTATAGAGTTTGCAAGTTTATTAAGTTCTCTTTATTCACAAAGTGAATGTAGAAAGTGATCCCCCCCCCCTCAACAAGCTCTTGAGAATTTAACGAATTTTTTATATTATGTTGAGCAACTCAACAATGTGCTATTTAGTTATATCGAACCTTTTATAGTTTTTTTTTGCTGGTAAATCAATTTAGATGATTCAGTGATTAGTGATCGTGTTAATGATTTTAATGAGTAGGGATTAAGGTATTACCTATATGAAAATTCAATCCAGTGTGTCTCTATATATACCTTCAAATGGGTTGATTTTTGTTGGTGAATGATTCAAAGATTAAGTTAACGTTAATTCCACAATATCGGTGCATAATAAAAAAAATCTTGTGACCAGAAAAAAGCAATTCAGTTTGCATATATTTTTTGATAAATTATTTAAGGTATTCTCAAATCACTTTGAATTCAAAACTAGGCTCTTTTGGTTTGTACACTTTATGTACATTCTGTTAGAAGTTAGAACCCCAAATACCCAAGTGGTGCACGAGAATGTTAAGATTGTCCCATGAAAGATTATAATGTTTGTCAAATTCAAATCAGCTATGCAAGTTTTGAAAGGGGAAAAGAAAGTTTAAAACAAAAATTCAATGGCTTCATGTGACTTCATTTACAGCACCTATGATCAAATTTCTGGATGCATATTACTAGAGATAGGATGTCCTAGAAATTAAAAATGGCAGTAACTATTCAACCCTCAACATAATAATAACTACTAAGCATGTCGATCTTAAGAAGCTTCATCCAGGAGCTCTATGTACTTATCTTTGTACTTATCTGCAACATAAGATTTCACTTTCAATTTAGGTTTTCCATCGGCAGTTCCAGGAGACCAACGCTTTACCCCAATCATAGTTACTAAACCTGCAAGTTCAAAATTTTATATCAGACACAAGCATTCGTTTTTTAATAATAATAATAATTGACAAACATCATAAAAAACACCAGATCCTTCACAATAAGTAAAAAACATAGAGTTGGATTAGTTTAAAAATAAAATGCTTTATTGAAAGATGTATCTAATCATACAAATAAACAAGATAAGCCTACATAATAGTGTGCATTATGACTGTACTCACTCTCATGTATGCGCCCATACAAAGGCCTTTCTCCTTTCCAGTATTCCAAAGGCCTTGTCCTGATCCTAGTGCTTCGCCTTACCCCAGATTCCCATGAGGTGCCTGCCACTGGGAAGAAACATAAATTACTTCATTGTTTATATTAAACACAAAGAAAATTTGGATAAATGGAGGAAATTAATAGAGTCCAAACCTGCCAGGCTCTTCCTTCGAGAAAGTTCTTTATCCTTGCGTTTCCGTGATTTTAATTTCTTTTTATCATTTACTGGAACCTGGGAATTGTCTGTATTTTCCTGTACCTTAAAAGACAACGAATTTTAAGGATAAGCAGCTGGGCTTGGAATGTGTTTTTATTAAACAAAATAATACAATTAGCCTTTGTTAAAAGAATTAAAGCAAGAACTAGAAATGGGATAGAGTCAAGATGGAAAAGAATGCCATGAACTTTATAATCTAAAGCACTAATGCAAATTATAATTATTCATCAAATCAGACAGAACTATGGATTGTGAAATGATGGTTCAAGGGCCCAATGCTTAAGCATAGGTTTTTGTGATGTGAAAACAATATGAAACTTGGCTAGAATTCATTATTTAAGTTCAATTCTACAGGGTAACACTAACATTTATAATCCGATGTATACGGTTATGTCTACTTTGCTTGCCACCTAATAGATTAGATTTAGAGGAATTTGAAGTCCTAGGACTGCTAAAGTCAACTCATAAAATCTTGATTCTTATCATAAGAAAGTACATTACGGTAATCAAATGTCATCTTCCAGAGATCTAACAAATTATGATTAATCATATCTAAAGATATAACTTCCATGTTCCTTTCACAGCTTGTGCACAACAACTATATCTCTGTATATTCCTTTCCGCTTTGGCAAAAAAATATAACCGTCGCTGTGATGAAATAATCAATCACTAACAAGGACATAGTTCTTGAACCATCTAAGATGACCACTACCTAGTTACCGTCCCTGAACCTAACAGCATCTATTAAGAAAATTCACACAATCAAAAAGAAAGTATTAACTTAATTTGCGCAGCAACCAAACAGTTGAATTGTGTTCCTAAAGCAAACATGCATGTACAACATAAAATGCTATGATTTTAAAACAAGATGAAAATAGATTAGACTGAAGAACCAGGAAGGATTCTTTAGGAAGCTACTTACCTGTAAAAATTGTCCTGGACCATCATCAGAAGTAGTGGTGTTTCCATCCCCAGAATTGGCTTCGAAGAAAGAATCTCCCAATTGATCTGAGTTAATAACAATGATAACTGAGTTAAAACAGCGAAAATTTTAATTTTTGCATGAGGCATCACCAAGCCTAAGTATTTTCACCCATTATGCTTTCAAAGCACAACCTTACAAAACTTGCTCGTGCAGAAGATAGCTGAGCCAAACAATGATATTAATGATGTTTGGCGTTAATTTTTTTAACAATATATAAAATAACAGTTAATTAAGCATATCAATACCTTGTGGATCCACTAAGTTGAACTCCGGAACAGCTGTTTGTTCAGAAGACACTACTTCCTGCACCTGTACCTTGTCAAAACAAAATTGATCTTTCATATTTAAAACATATTTTCAATCACATAAGATGGAAATTCTATAGAACCCCAAATAAAAACGTACTTTGCCTGCTGATTCACCAAGCTCATCTGTCCTGCTTATTGTATCTTGAGCAATCAGGTCACCCAACATGAGATATATTTGTGTCAACGTTTGTGCCAAGAGCAGGAACTTTATTATTTTCCTTGGAGTTACCATTAGTACTGGCACCAATCTTGACGATGTCATCCCTCTCATAGTTCCTGCTTGTTGTGGTATCCACAACCCTGCTACCCATGTCACTACCTCCGATATCTAACTCCATGTCACCATGAGATATATTTGATTCAACATTAATACTAAAAGCAGGTTCTGTTGAATTGACTTCCTTGGAATTGTCAGAAGTATTGACACAAGTTCTGACGGTGTCTTCTTTAAATTTACAGGGGTCATTTGCCTCAGAATTTAGCATGCTTACTATGTCATCAATAACGTTGTTCATATTTCTGCCTCTAGCATCCTCCTCCAGATCAAGGCGAGATTCATCTGAGTCAATATTGGTACCAAATGCAGGTTTCCCTGAATTATCTTCCCCAGATATTCCAGAAGTTGAGGCGAAATTTCTGACAGTTTTCTCCGCTGAACTCTGAATAGCTTTGATCAAAGGTTCATCCAATTTATCAGATGGCTTCCTAAGCTTGAGTCCTTGTCCTGCCGTATCACTTTGAGATGAGTTTCTTGTGGACGAATGTATACAATCAAGAGCAGAAAACAAATCAACAGATGGCTTTGACTGTGAAATGCGCTTCTGCAATGACGGCAATAGAGAAAATGGACTTTTTGGGGGGGTGGGTGATGCTAATTGCTGCCAGGAGTTTCCTACATTCCGTCTAGACTTTTCAGGGGTTTCATTATTCATCTCTCTCAATAAATTGTCTATGTTCATTAAAGGCTTCCTTGGCTTTGACAAGTTCCCTGCAAAAGTTTTCAGTTTAGTCACTCGGTTTTCAGGCAAGTCTGGAATGGATAACTTCTCTAAAACAATGGGTTTGATCTGCAAGCTCTCCTGCAAAAGAGTGATTGCTTGATCTTCCTCTAGATCTTCACTGTTGTGTAGCAATTCATACAATATGTTACTGTGGTTGTTCTCTTTCATGGTAGATGAATCTGCAGGAAAATTTCAACACAGAAACAGGGAAGGATAAAAATTAAGTATGAAATCTGAAGAATGAGAAATAAGGGGGAAGAAAGCACTTTTATTGGATGTGTCAAGGATAACTTCAACTTAAATGTTGAATCAGTTGAGATCCATTAATAATGATAGTTTTATTATAGTCTCTAATTGGCTTTTTTATTGTAATTTCTAGCTCACCATTCATAGAACAGCTTTAGGACTTGAAATGTGGACAAAACACAAAGTTAACTTCAATTAAAACAGCCAAGAATCAAATAGCTACGTTAAGTGTTATTTCAGCTCAAACCTTTAAATTACTAATTGAAGCCCAACGATAACTAATATTAATTTTATTATATTCGTTAATAGAGTGTGTGTTTGGAAATCCGTTGGAAAAAAGGAGTTTACCAGATTCCGAGATGATTTTACAGATGTCGAGATGATTTTACAAATTTCAAGATACTTGTTACGGATTTCGCGATGTCTTTTGCTTTGGCTTGCGTGCACAATTGAAAGAAAGTTTTCCCAAACATGCAGAATGATGATGGCAAGATGAAAGACAAAATATCATGCACAAAGAGATGACATTAGTAACTGCCCATTTCATTTTAGGAATGGAATTCACTCACCAGCTACACTCCTCTGTGATGCAGGATGAGCCTCAGCATTTTCGGGGCTCTCACCAACGGGATCAAGGCCGCCAGATTCATATTTCCCTCGAGACGATGGGATATCCTCCTTCTGGCCAGAAGTTTCTATTGAGTATCGATGCTTGTATCTGACCGACCTCCTGACCCAAATAATAAGAGGAGAATGTTAAAAAAAATATACAGAATAATCCATTATATGATTGTATATATTGCTCCCATGGAGTCCTGATAGTACCTCTGGTTATTCCCCATGAGTCCTGGGCGACGTTGCCGTGCATTAGTGGCAGTATTGTTCTCGTTTGGTTCAAACAATACATGGCCCGTCTGCTTCTGTATTTCTCTTTTTGCATCTATACATTAATTATAAGTCCAATGAGAAGAAGATTCAAAATACCATCCAGTGGGCATATGAAAGAGAAACAAAGTGTGACTTACTTTCTAACCGTTCATGGGCCTTGAAGAATTCCTCTGGATCTTTCAGATTGTCAGTGTCAACACTTGGCTTCAAAATCTCACTAAGATGACTGTCAGACAGATGCATTAGAACACAAATTCAATCTACAGTTATGCTTAGTATAAACCCTTACTTTTTGATGAATGATACCAGAAAACAGATGAAAGGAAGGAAATAGAAGGTTTCCTTTTTTCTTTTTTTTTGGGGGGGGGGCCTTATACTTTCTATTTGGCTTCCAGTGGAAACGGGCACGCTTGTGGCCTAAGGCTGGCCTCCGTTCTCGAGGATTCTCCGAAGCTTCTTCCGAAACAACTTCACTTATCGCATAAGGTGCTGACTCACCAAATATTTCAGAGCCGATTGGTCCTGGATAACCATCTAGTATGGACTTAGCCTCCTTCAAAAGTTTATTGGGACCTCCTAAGGCCTGCCAAAGCAATAAAAAAACTTCAATTTTTCTTATATTGATAAAAAGTTCTTTCCAATCACTCATACATCCGTAACCCGTTGAAAAAACGGACACAGATTCCAAAGTAGGTCATATGAGAGGAATTTTGTCTCGATAAATGTATCCGTCGGTGAAAATGACTTACCAAACAGAGCCAATGTTTCTTTTTCAATACCAAATACTAAATTAAAAAATCAACTATTTTTCCTATTTGTCTGTACGTCAAAATGTTGATTAATTGCTGCCAAAAGTTTCCAATCGTTTCTCAAAAATGTTGATTAAGATAGTCACTAAACTTTAGTGTGCTATACATTTCCTTTTCATATGCATTCCTCGCTAGCAGAGGCAACAGTTTTCATCAGCTGGAACTCCAAGTTCAAGAAACTCAATAAAATCGAACTTCCAGTTTTGTTAAAATTTCTCTAAGATTGAAAGACAGACACATCATGACGCAGAGTTCATTGACCCCCGAGACTGACGGTGAATTCTACAGACTAACTTTCAAAATAGGAAAAGACGGAAGCTTAGCGGGAAAAGGTTAATCGAATTGAAAGTACCATGGATCTGAGATGATTGTGGATGGCGTCGAGGTCTGCATCGGGGTTATAGGGCTTTGAAGAATCGGGGGGCACACTAGATGTGTGAGGAAAGAGGGAGAGTCCCCAATAGTTGGCGAGAGGATCAACTAAAGCAGAACCCTGAGCTTCTTTCGCCATTGATTTAGCTAAACATCAACATGCTAGAAAAACAATCGAAATGGATTCCTGCTGAAAAGAACCCTAGGATGACTAGTGGGAAAAGAGGGAATGGTCTGTTTTTACTTTTTCCCCTTTTTTTCTTTCAATTTGAAAAAACAAGAACGAGCGGGAGCATTCCCTCCCCCGTATGCATTTACAGTTTTGTCCCTGCAGTGAGTGCGGTCCCTCCAGTGTTTTGGATGCTTGTGCCAAACACGTGAGTTACAAGTTACAGATTTTTAGTCCAATTGACTAATAACTAAATATATCTGTTATTTTCTATGAGACAAGATTTATTTAAATTTTAAATTGATAATATATATATATATATTATAATTAAATAATTTATTTAACTTTTTAAATTTTTTTAAAAAAAGTCAACCAGCTCTTACGTTAAAAGATCAGATGTAATAAGTTAGATACGTATGATTTCAGAGTTTTAACTAAGTGTAAAGTATTGTAATGCAAATTTTAGTTTGTGATTGGGATATTCATTTGCATTTTGATGGATTCAATTATGGATTTGTTCTTATATTTATGGTATGTTTGGTATGGTGGAATTGGGAGGTGGAAATGGAATTTAAAATGGGTATAAATGAATTTCATGATGTAACTCATGGAATTGTATTCAATTCCATGGAATTGATATTTTGGCCCCTCATTGTTTTCCTATATTTATTTCCATTTCCATCTTTATCTCCATCTCCATTTCCATTTTCATCTTCATCTCCATTTCCATTTCCATCTCCATTTCCATCAAAATCAATTCCAGCGTACCAAACGAGGCATTGGAATTTGTTTGGATGTAATTTTGAAAATAACTTTTACAGATTTCAAGGTAAAATCTAGGTTTTGAAATGTGATTTATGTTTGGGAAGTTATTAGCTTTTACGGATTTCGAGGTAAAAAAGTGGGTAGGAAAGAGGAAAAGAGGAAAGGGAAATAAAGAAAAAGTATGAAGGATGAAACATAAGTTTCAAACTGAGGTTTTGTAACCAAAATAGCTTTTGAAAAAAAAATTGTTTGGACAAAACCTCGATTTTAAGGTAAAACCTAGATTTTAAAATCAAATCTAAATTTTAGAATTGGTTTCTAAATAAGTGATTAGTCTCGCGGGCTTCATTATACCTTCAATCAAAAGGTTGTATCACGATATTATTATATTTTGTCGTTGTTTGGTTTACTCAACCTTTGAGTTATATTGATTGATTGCCTAGTAATTGAATATAGTTTGGAGTCCAGATTATAAGATTTAGATTAAATTTTCACAAAAAAAAAAAGATGTTTAGAGCTAATTTGACTTTAGACTAACCAAAACTAAAATGGGATCCATTATCGATAATCAATAATAATATCAAAAATAAAATGTCGATGCTTTGACTACTGAAGGTCCGTTTGGACAACCGGCGGGGAAGTAATTATTTTTTAGAATACATTTTAGAAAATGACTTCTGAATATAAGTTAGATAATATGATGTGATTTATGTTTAGATAAACGTTAGGGAAGTATTTTTTGTGAAATGAAAATTTATTTAAATGAATGTTGGAAAGCTAACTTTTGATGGAAAATTACTTAAAAATATATGAATTTCATTAAATAATATATAGTTATGTATATATATACTATTTTTATATTGTAATAATTTTAGAGGAAAATAAAATGATAAAAATAAGCTAAAATATACATTTGATTCTTTATATTTACATTAAATTTTTATTTAGTCCTTAAATTCAAAAAGAAAACTTTTAGTCATTTTCTTTTAATACCATTAGTTTAATTTAACGGAAAATGATGACTCATTAGATGTAAACACTAATGTTGCCTTTAAATGCCAATAAAAACATGTTTAACTTTTATGTATTCAATATCTTTTTTGTATAATTTAAAATTTAACAATGTTTTGTGCTTATTTAACTATAAAATCATCGTTTGAATTTGATCAGTATCCTTGTTCTTTAAATGAAATGAGTAATGTTAAAATAAATGGACTAAAAATGTATTTTTTTCAACTTAAGTGATAGAAATGAAATTTTGGAAAATAAAAATGTAGATATATAATAGATAAATTTTTTAAACTTAATTAAAATAAAGAATGGATAAAAATCGTGGGATGGTAACTTTGAGAAAATGAGGCCAATGTGGGAAAAAAGAGAGAGAAAGGATGTCTAAGCCTTCAAGGAATAGGAAAGAAGAGCGTTGGGGCATTTTCGAAGCCACAACGGGAGCATCATAATGCCATGTTTGGTATGGTGGAATTGAGGGTGGAATTAGAAATGAAATTCATTTCCTATGTTTGGTATAATGGAATTGGGGGTGGAATTAGAAATGGAAATATAATTCAAAATAGGTAGAAATAAATTTCATGATGTAATCCATGGAATTATATTCAATTCTATGGAATTGATTTTTTAGCCCATCATTTTTTTCTATATTTATATCCATTTCAATCTCCACTTCCATCCTCATTTCCATCTCCACCTAAATCAATTCCAGCGTACCAAACGAGTTCAGAACTCGTTTGGTACGCTGGAATTGAAATATAAATTTACATCACCAAAAACTATTTTCCCAACCCACAACACAGCAAAATGGGATCAACTTTTACCTAACATAGTTAACTTAATATCTGTTTAGAAACGCGGTGGATAAGTACTTTTACCATTTATGACCATTACATTTACTTAAAGCAAAAATTTCTTAAAAAAATAAATTGGGGATAAATCCTTCATTGTTATATTAATTAAAGAATAAGATTATTCAATTGGATCTTTGTGAAAGCTCACTTCCATATTATAAAAACTTAGTTGTATATTATAGAAGGTTAGTTGCATAATATAGAAAGTAAGCTACATTTACAATTTTGAGGAATTTTACGCCATTTTGAGTTTTCGTGGAAGCTCATTACATATGGATGTAACGAGTATATTTCATTATACAATTAATTAATATAATAATGAAGATTTATCTCAAATTCTAAAAAAAAAAAGAAACTTTTTCTTCGGACCCAAAAAATTGTTAACTCAGCAAAAAGCGTGAACGGCAGGATTCGAACCTGCGCGGGCAAAGCCCACATGATTTCTAGTCATGCCCGATAACCACTCCGGCACGTCCACCAGGTTGTTCAGAGTTCTCGAAAAACTAAAATTAATTATTACATCTATATGTACCGAGTGCAAGTGACAGGCTCGTTCACTAACTGCAGCGGCGAAAGAGGAAGAAGCAAAGGGGGCTCTCAGACGACCGGTTGGTTTTCCTCTTCATTTTCTCATGCCTCATATGCTCTTAAACTCTAATCCATTCCTGTTTCTGATCTTTCGTGCGATTCATGAATTTATTATTAGCTTTCTTTTCAAGGTTTCAGTGTTGCGGCGTTTTTTGGACGTTGTTTCTGACTTCTGAGCAGGGGAAATCCTATTTCAGAATTAAAAAGCCGAAAGATTGTGCCCTTATTCTTGCAAGAACGGACTTGTGAGTTGTGATTCCTTATACAAGAGTCAAAATAGGACAAGTATCCATATAATCCCATAGACCTCTTACAATATGTCATGCTTTATAGTTTGTACCCTTTCCCCCATTTCTGAATTGGCTGTATTCTGCTACTCATAGCAGCGATTTTGCTCATAGTCGCAGTTTGAACTGCTGTGCTCCTGCCAGAAACTAGGAGACACGAGTCCGTAGAGAGAGAGAGAGAGAGATCTATTCAACAATTTGTACGGATAAATGATACGCGGGGAAATTGTTTTTAGA
Source organism: Vachellia pachyceras (assembly GCA_025593235.1). NCBI lineage: Eukaryota > Viridiplantae > Streptophyta > Magnoliopsida > Fabales > Fabaceae > Vachellia > Vachellia pachyceras. The sequence goes on from JANTPZ010008474.1 coordinate 12,936, forward strand.
ATTATTAGACGTAATGCTAGTTGTTTCTGTCACAGCCAGCAGTTGATTAATTCTTAATGTTATAGGCCATATTAGCAACATCAAGGTGGTTAGGGTGTAGCCGTCTTCATATTGTACCTGTAACTGAGCGGTTTTGAAGTCCAGTAAGTTGAATCTTTTTTGATATTCCATCTTCCTTTTGTTTTCATTTTTCAGTTCGATCAGCTTCTGCACAGGTTTCTATATCGTTCAGAGCAGGAGTTTAGGTTCCCGCACTTGGGTGACCTTTCAGTGTATTCTGTCATGTCTAACAATGAAGTAAATCCAAATGGCGCTAATAATAGTAGAGATTCAAAGCGGAACCTGCCCTCATGGATGTCGGCAAGGGAAAACGAGAAAGAAAGTTGTGGGAGGAAATCAATTGGGAATGGTGAGGATGAGAAATCTTATGAGTATGAGACACCCAACAAGAGCAAAGGCCAGGGTGGAAGGCAATTAGTCGGGGCAACTTCCAAGCAAGCTGAAAATAGTGGAAAACCTTCAGCTTCCAGTTTGAAATCAAAAGGCTTCTCCAAACTTCTGGTACATAATATACTTTCAACTGATGAGCTTCATGGGTTTGACTTTGCATTCATTGTCACACACCACTGAGATAATACAACTTTCAATGGGCAGGAAGGTGTAGTTTTTGTTCTATCTGGCTTTGTCAATCCTGAGCGCAGCATTTTGAGGTCCCGTGCCCTGGAAATGGGGGCGGACTATCAGCCCGACTGGAACTCAGATTGCACTCTCTTGATTTGTGCATTTCCAAATACACCCAAGTTTCGACAAGTTGAAGCTGAATGTGGAACAATTGTTTCAAAGGTCCACCTCATTATTTGCTTATGGATAATTTGTAATTTTGTATGCTTTCACGCTTTCAAAGGTTCTGACAAGTTTCAACATAATCTAAACTTTGTTTTCTTCGTTTTTGACCTATAGGATTGGATATTAGAGTGCTACGCCCAAAGGAAGCTCGTAGATATTGAACTTTACCTTATGCACGTTGGTAAACCATGGCGTAGAGCCGATAAATCACAGGAAATAGATGAAGGTAATGTAGTTGTTTGTGTGTTATACTTAGAACCTCACGTTTGGCTGACATCTAATGAATGTTACAACTTAACACCATCTGCCACCTGCATCTCAATTATACAACATATTTGAGTGATACGGAAAGCAGTGAAAATAGCAGGCTTCTTTATAAATTATATTTTATAAAATACTTATTGGATGTCCCCGAAGGAACCCTATGCTTTATATTTAACGTACAGATGTGTTGTTCCTCACCTTCTCTCCATATAAATTCATTGATGCTTGCAGGTCAAAAATCATTCATTCCCAACAAATCCGGAAAGCATATTGAAAGAGGATCACCTTCAAAATCATCCACCTCAACAAACTTAAAGGTAAAAGCTGACCTTTCTGTAAGTTGCTATGCTGGCCTTCAAGAATAATCGTTCCGATTTTAATTTTGTATATTAATATATTTGTATCTTAATTAAATTTGATTACTATGTCTTGTGGCATGCTTCCAGGGAAATAAAAATGATCCTTTTAATAAATGCTTTTCTGCTTCTGAAGTGAAGAAGTGGGCTCTTGACGACATCAATAGAACAATTGAG
>JANTPZ010008477.1:0-13151 GCA_025593235.1 Vachellia pachyceras
TTTAAGTAATTAAATATAGTTAATAATATATTTGTGCTATTAATCTTAATAGCTGTCAGGTTAAATTAAAGGTGGTAACAGACAAACATGGATGATGGATCCCTAAATGCCCCGTCTTTATTTATTGAAGAAGATTAAATAACATGTGCGTTTATAAGGGGGACAAAAAAATTAACATAAGACAACTCAAGTTACATATAACTTTTGTCCTAAATGTTATGTGTGGGCGTATTAAATTAAAGGAAGAATCACACATTACTTGAGATTGTGGGGATTCAAGTGAATATAAAATAAGTTTGCACAAATAATTGAACTAAGAGGAGGAGTACGTTTAAACATCACAAAAGGTGAAAAGAACCGATAATTAACCATAATAATTTATCTAAAAATTGAGTAACAACAGTTATGGGAAACGATTTTCTTTAATAATGCACCCGGGTCCTGGACATAAAATCCGTCCACATACCATCACATAAAATCCGTTATGCTTGGCACAATTAGTGAACCAAAACATTGCCTAGGTGTTTTTCCTTACCGATTATATAAAATACAATGTATCATAATATATAATAATGAGCCCTCTATGGCAAGATACAATTCAATATAATATCAATACTAAAAAGAGGCATACAAGGCTTAATGCTTATGCCTCTAACTGCTTCCCTCAACCTCTACAGAAATTAGAGGTCTCGCCTCAATTCCAAGCTGAATTCCACTAGCTTTGAGAATAAAGCAACCAAATAAGGTCCAATCACCAATTAATCTAAATAACCCTAAATGCAGAAACTTGAAGCAAGAAAATACCCTCTAAACTCTTAACTCTTACCCATACTCACTTTCTCTCTCTGACCCCTATCTTCTCTGTAACATCCTAATTTTTACTTAGAGAATTTGATTATATTTGAGAAATAATTATTTATTTAAAAGATTTAATTATTATTTAGATATAATACTTAAATTAAATATAATCTATTATGTAACCATTTGAGTTAAAAAGAAATTACCCTCATGCCTATGAATTAAAGAAATCATAAATGATAATAAAAGAAATACAAATAAATAATTCATAACTATATCTAAATACAATAATTTCATATAATATATATTAAAAGGAAGCACGTGGCCCCTTAGTTATATATGTTTATATATATAAAATAAAATAATGACAAAAATAGACAAGGCAGCGTCATATGTATTTATATATATATATATATATTAAGGTCATCACATACGTCAAATCTATGTTTATGTTTCAGTTCTCCCCTTCTCTTCTCACAACGTCAACTGCTCCTTGGAGTGTAGAGGTTCATTCTAGGATCAATTAAGTAATTAAAACTACTTCTTTTCAATTTACTTTCTTCACAAAAGTTTTTATAAATAATTTTCTCTTTCTAGTGGAGTAATATCATACTGATCAGATGAAAAATTAAGATTAGAGTTTGAGATAAAGGTTAAGTTTTGTCAAGAACTATCTAATGAAAAGTAGAGGAGAAATAATTATTAATTTTCCTCCTTTTGAATTTATGATTTGATTGTTGTTATAGTTTAAAAAAATTATTTGATTTAATCAGTATATAATTTAATCTACATAGGTTATTTGCACGTATTAGGTTTGAGTTAATGATTTATTAGTGTTATTGAACATTTTCTGGGAGTGTTAATCGGTTTATGTTTTTTAGCAGATTAAGGATCTATAATTTAACAGTTTTATGTTTAAAACCCTAAACTTTAAATTAGGAATTTGTACAATTGAAATTGATTTGCGAATTAATTAAGTTTTTGAGTTGAGGGAAATAATTGAATTTTGGGTTAAATTAAATAGTTAAGAGACTATTGGGGGTTATAAATTTTAAATGATTACTTCAAAACCTTAAAGGTAGATAATCAAGTTGATTATGTAATTTATATATGTATATATTAAACTTTCATCTACATTATTGTGTAGATTAGTTTGAGTGTGGTTGGTGCTCTGTGAATTGGACTTACAAGTATCCCGAAGTTGAGGTAATCATGGTTAATTCATTTTATATGCTTGCATGGATCATAAGGTATTTTCGATACCTTAGTTATATATTACGAATTTTACCTCTACTTTTATATGTTCAATTTTAATGAAGTGGAAAGTATTTTCTTTATATATAAAGGATATGTTTTGCTCAGAGATATGCATGATGAACTGCTCATAATTTATCCTTATCTGTAATAAATTGTGAATTAATGCATTTGTGATGATCTTGTGATGATGTGAATTAAAGGATATGTTAGGTAGTTTGAAGTAGTTGGGTTGATCTTGGGATGATGGGACTTGTGTTGTATCCGCGGTTACCCTACTACTAATCATATTGGTTGTCTTTATTGTGACCCAGACCCAGGTGGGGAGTCAGCCTAGACACCATTTGATTCTAGACCCAGGAGGGAGAATGAAGGGGGACCAGTTGGATTAATATTGCTGCTGGACCTTGGCCAGGTTGCTCAGGCATTAAGTCAGATCCACGTCATGGAGTGATATGGAGGAGTAGGATGGAGGGATCACTTGTGTATTCTACTTGTATTGAATGGAAAACATTAATTTTGTTTGAATATCGTATATTAGCACTGCTTCACTGACTTACAATCCCGTATTGTATATTCTATGAATTGATTATTGGTTACTGGGACTTTATGACTCACCCTATCGAAATATTTTTTTTCAAGACATGAATTTAGTGGTTCGAGGCGTGAAGGGAAGGAGCCAACATTTTGATAGTAGCTATCACTGTACGCTTAATAGTTAAGCTATTTTCAGGGAAAATGTATATTACCATACTTTAGGATTTGCATACTCCGATTTGTTTTTATCCTCATGCTTATATCGTGATATTTTACCTGTGGTTAATAGTTTGTTGTTTGGTATACCTAACTTGTTATGTATCCATTTGAGTAATGTTTATGGAACTGCATGTTTAAAGGGATGCTTAAATATAGTTGATTCTTGTGGCTTTTAATGGTGACTTGTGGGTGAGTTTTATACCCTAGATTAGAATGATACTGTACATTGTGAATGGTTTGTGAGTTGAGTCTCTCACCCACAACTTTTAAGCCCTGAAACTTGAGGATTTAGTAATTAATTATGTTTAAACATCTGGTTTATTTGAAATTATAAATGGTATCAGAAGGAATTATGAATTATCACAAAAATATTATATGGTTAATTTTTTTGGGGATTACATTCTCTCTCTCATGCTCTCCCTCTCGGCTGTGTGTGAGTATGTAGGGGTGTGTGTGTGGGTGTGACATGGATGGGGGTATTTATAATACCCTTAACCTGTTTGTCCAGCGTGTATTTTTTTCTGACACTTACACCATAACCACTCCACCTTTCATGCACGAAAATCTCTGCCCTCTCTCTCTTTTTTAATTACTTTACTTTCACTGTACTCATATTATCTTACTCATTATCTCCCTCCATTTATTCAATCTACACGCCACCTTTGATTCTCTTTCTTTTTCCATATATATAATTACATATATAATTATATATAAATTCATATATATATTTGCATTTTCCTTTTTTCTGCTAACACTCACCGGTAAACTGATTTATCCTAATTAATTCATTCTTAACCATAATTAAATCCTAATATAAAAATTGGGATGGAACATCTCTTACCACATAAATAGGAATATTGTCCCCAAAATTCCCTCTAAAAAGGAAGGAAAACACCCAAAACACAGAAAATAATCATAAGTTCCAATGATGACCACAAATATAATCATCATACAATTACTAGCAAAACTCAACAAAAGCATAAATATCACACTATTACATCACACTAACATACCTAAACAAAAAAGTGTGGGAAATCATGTCGCATTTGCTTTTCAGTTTTTCAAGTAGCATCACTAGGAGACAAACCATTCTCAAAAATTTTCAAGAAACGAACTGTCCTATTCCACAACTGTTTGTCCTTCACATCTAAAATTCTCTTTGGCTAGGTATATAAGTCAAATTCTCTCTCAACTTGACTTCTTTTAACTCATTCACATGGAGAAGATCAGGGTGTACTTATTAAGTTGTGATGTGTGAAACACATTGTGCACACTCACAAGTGCGATGGCAAGACAATTCGATAGGCAATTGTTCCATTTCTTTCCAAAATCTCATACGGACCAATGAATCAAGGAGTTAACTTCTTCGCTTTAATAGATCTATCAATACCAGTTAACGGTGAAACCTTAAAGAATACATGGTCACCCACTTCAAACTCCAAAGGTCAATACTGTCTATCCACATAGCTCTTCTGTCTGCTCTATGTGGTTAACAATTTCTGATGGATCATCTCAATCTTTTTCACTATCTCATATAATAAATTAGGATCAATCATAATTCTCTCACTCAATTCAACCTAACATGAAGGTAATATACACTTCCTACCATACAACACCCCAAAAAGAGCCATTTGGATGCTCAAATGATAACTGTTGTTGTAGGCAAACTCCCTTAAAGGTAAGTGATGATCCCAATGACATGGAAGTTCAATGGCACAAGCCTTCAACATATCCTCGAGAGTCTAAATCATCCTCTCAGTTTGATCATCTATCTACGAATGATAGGCCATACTGTACTTCAACCTAATCCTTATAGCCTCATGTAACACTTTCCAAAAGTTCAGTGTAAACCTTAGTCTCGATCGGACACAATATCTAGAGGTACACCATGCAATCGAACAATCCAATTAACATATAGTTGGGCTAGTTTCTCCAAGATATATCCTATATGGATAGGAAGAAAATGAACTAACTTCTTTAATCTATTCACAATAACACATATATTGTTATGAGAGCCAATTGTCTTTAGTAATCATATAATGAAATCCATGAAAATACTATCCCATTTCCACTAGGGTTCTCTAGAGGTTGAAGTAGTCCTGAAGGATTTTTATGCTTGATCTTCACCTTCTGACAAGTCAAGCACTTCATTACAAAGTCTGTTACATCTCGTTTCATCTTTGGCCACCACTATCCTTACTTCGAACCTCGATACATCTTAGTGATTCCTAGATGACCGGTATATTTGCTTCAATAAGCCTCTTCAAGAATAGTCTTCTTGATTTCTTTGTTGTCTAGAACACAAATCCTCTTCTTGTATCTCAACATACCATTCTCCCCAATGTCATAACATGGAACTTCACCATTCTTCAGCTCTTTTCTAATCCTTATCAATCAATCATCTTCCATTTGGGTCATTCTCAATTCATCATAAAAATCAAAATTCCCAATTACTGTTTATAGGGTAATCTCCGATTTGACTCAAGATAAACATCTAATAATCCCTCCTGAAGGTTATATTCAATTACACATCAAAATGTGCATTGTGTAACACCCCAAAAATTTAACCAAAATGCTCAATAAAATCCTCCATGTATGGATAAATGAGGATCTCCAATAACCATTCTTAAAACGTATCATCAGTCTAGCCAAAATAAACATTACAAATATCAATTCAAATCCTCTCAAAATATTTAGAGTAAATAGAAACAAAATGTGGAAGTTTTAGAGTCATGGCAATTGAAAATGATAGTGTATGCTTAAAGGCACAAAAGAGCCAACAAGGTTCATTCCATAGGTGCCTTCCCTTACTGCTTACTAGAACAATCACATGAAAAATGTTAATATAACGAGATGAGATTCCACGCCCTAGTAACTACTGAAAGTTTCTACCACACACAAGCAAACGACATACAATTAAAAAGGAAGAACTTATTTACAAATACATTTGTATATGTATAAAAAATAATATAAATAATTTCATATTTTTTTCATAATTATACAATTCACAATCATCATTACAAATAATGCATAATAATGCAATATGCAACCCCTTTATATTACTGTCCATCCTTATTCTGTGGATTGGAGCCATAGGCTAACATATAGTCCAATAGAAACTTATCCATGTAACTAGATTATCTCAAGCTCACCAGTTTCTTAAGATACACCCGGCCAAAGGTGTAGAATTCAAGTTTGGACTATGACTCCCCTCCTTAAAAGAAAACCAAGGAGGCATCACATGTCCCACAATTCCAATGTAATCCTTGCCAAAGGAAAATAGGGTAAAGGGGCCCTACAAATCTATCAACTATGCTCTGAGTGATGACTTATCATGTGATAAAAATCTCATCATACATATTTCTCCTCCATACTCCAACCCAATCACAATGCAATCACCATGATAATTATAAAAATCTTCATGCCAAATTATATATACATAAAACATTAAACATGTACAATTATGTAATTTAGTCCAACAAAATGAATGAAATATATTTAAATTACAATTTAATTATATGCGGTTCACAAGTATATGGAAGAATATTCAGAGTTACATGTTACTCCCTAATGCACACAAAAGCCACTCCAAGGTTCTCAACGAGAGTCTACAAAAAATTATACACAATGATTTCCATCAATAGACTAACTAACCTCTTATAGAAGTTGCTTCAAGGATACTCTAAATATCTAAGACTACCCTTTACATCCACAAATTAGTCAAATTTATAAGCTGTCTTATTTGTTCCTAAGAGGAAAAATGTTCTTTTATATGATACAATGTCTTATAATTTTACAGGTTGTTTGAAATGAAGAAAAAATTAATAATGATGATAATAATAAAAGTGGTAGTCAAAATAGTTTTACTATTACTATTACTATTATATATTTTCAATTTAAATAATCTCAATGTACTATATTAATAATATATATATTTTAAGAAAGGAAAATAAACACATATGTATAATATGTGTTATTATATATTATATTATATATATAATAATATATAAAATAGGTTGTTATAAACAAGGGCTATAGAAAAGAAACGTACACGCACACTATTACATGACATAACACACACTGACACTAATACTGGGAAACGGGCTGGCCCGCAGCCCTACGAGCCAGCCCGTATCAGACCCTGGGCTGGAAGAAGTCGGGCTGGTGAGCTAACCTGCCATGTTTTAAAATTTTTTTAATCTAATTTTTTCTTTTTTCCTTTTCAATAAAAAATACGATAAAGAGTTTACATTTAAAATGAAATAATAATGTATTAAAATAAAATAAAAAATAATCAATAAAATTTACATTACAAAAAATAATTCATAATAAAAGAAAATTAGTAGATAACTTCAGATGATCCCACCCAAGAAATATTTTGGCTTATTTTATTTTTGATTCAATGCTAATTACAATAATTATTTTTAAAAAATAAAAATAATATATGTATTGTCTTATCTTAATGAGATATTGGGTTTTTGGGAATAGTGGTGAATGGACAACTGGATGTGATGATGATGTAGGTAAGCAACACAAGCACGCAACTATTAAAAAACCCATCTCCTTTGTCTTATCAAACCAACTACCCTCTTTAATATTTGCGTGAATCCAATTTAAAAAAGAGGACGGATCTGTTTTTGAGCTATGAGAGTTGAAGATTGACAGTGTCACTTGAGGTCTGTCACTGTCAGTCTATGCTATGTGGACTATTGGAGAGAAGAGGAAGGCGCTGCGCAGAAGGCTGACAGCGTTGAAGGCTGTGTTCTTGAGCGTTGAAAGTGACGGCGTTGAGTCTATCAGTCTGTGTTCTTTGCTGTGCTGCACTGCAATAGAAAATTAGGAGAATGTTTTTTAAAAAATAAATAAAAAGGGCTAACCCATCAGCCCTTGGGTTAGCTCGTATAAGCCCGAGGCCCATATCTGTCGTGCCTGTGCAGCCCGAATTTTAACGGGCTGCAAAGTCGCCAGCTTGAACTCTTGTCAGCTCGTGTGTTGGCGGGCTCAACTCGCAGGATGAACCTATTTTACCAGTACTAATTGACACACACTACTAGTATGTACATATAGATTTTTTTAAATAATAACATAAATAGAAGGAATCATTTTAAACACGCCCATCTCTATATGCTACCTATGTCCTTCCCCCAGCATTCACACACACAAGTTCATATGTTCATATATATATATATATATTAAATAATAAAATGAGTAAAAAAATGGCTTAAAACATGTCTTGGGGAAGGAGACACACATAAACCTGTACATATACATGTGTTATTATATGTGTAATAATATTATATAATAAAATATTTAGTATATTTATACATAGAATAGTACACGCATCCATATTGGGATTCATCTTGCATATGTATGGGTATTACTGTTATACCTATATATATATATTTGATGAAACAGCATAAAGAAGTTCACACTTTTCTCCTTTTTTTATAACTAAAAAGGACATTGCATTGAAAATTCTCAACCCTACAAGCAAATACTAGCCTCCTATAGACCTGGCAAACACTTGATAAGCCAAGGCATTGAAAGGATATATATTTTTACAAGACAAGGCAAGCTTAACACCTACAGGCACGTTATATTTAGATTTTTTTTGGGCAAAAGGGAAGACTTTAACTAAGGGAACTACATATATATACATATAGATATGTAGGATTGTATCTTCCTTTCCTTTCCCCTTTTTATTTTGTTTCAAATAACAATTAATAATAATTAAAAAATCATAGAAGCTATGGAAAACGGAAAAACAAAGGTATGGTGAAATGACAAAAGTGAGGAAAAGCTTTCAAATCCTTAAGCATTTACATCCCCTTTTTTAAAAAAATCAAAAACAAAAACAAAATAAAAAGATAAATTAGTTGATATGACAAGTGCATAGAAAAGGGCAATAACCAGAGAGGAAACAAGAAATAGGAGGAAGCAAGGTTGATGGGACATTTTATCAGCTTAACTAGAGAAGAAACATGGAGGAGAGCAAGAATAGAGTACCTGGAACTAAGGGCAACACTGCAGCAACACTGCAGACGCAAAACTGTAGACTAGTTTGGGCTTGAGGTGAAGGGAAAAAAGGCTTTATATAGGAGTAAGGGGGGTAGGGTTAGGGTTTTTTTCTTTTATTTTAAATAAAATAATATTACATATATAATTTTTTTAAAAAAATGAAAATAGTAATTATAATAAAAATTATTATTCAGACAATTTTTTATTTATTTTAATAATAAGATAAGTTCACACCTATAATTAGTTATTATCATCACCATCATCATTTTTTTGGAAGAGATTTCTATATATATTTTAAATAAAGAAATCTTAATTTGATTTGATTTTTTATACTAATTTATTTTACCCTCGACTAATTTAAGACCTAAACAACAAATAACTATAAACCCAAAATAAGAATGTTACACATTGACTTCCGACTCAAAGCATCTGCAACAACATTGACTTTCCCTATATGATACTTTATCTAAAAATTATAATCTTTCAATAATTTCATCCATCTTCTTTGCTGGTTGTTCAAATTTTTATGATCCATAAGATATTCCAAACTCTGATGGTCATTGAAGACCTCAAATTGGGATCTATATAGATAGTGTATCCAAATCTTTAAGGCAAAAAATATAGCTGCAAGCTTTAGATCATGCTTTAGATAATTATTGTCATGATACATAAGCCACAACTTTTCTTTCTTTTTTGCAACAATACACAACCTAAACCTTTCAATGAGGCATTTGTAGATATTGTGTATTGTTTATTCGGGTCAGGTATAATAAAGACTGGATTAGTGGTTAATCAAGTCTTTAGCTCTTGAGAAGCTGCCTCACACTTTCCATCCCAAATAAACGGTTGCTCTTTCTTAGTCAGTCTGATGAGTGGTGCAGCGATCCGAGAAAATTCTTCTATAAAAATGGTGATAATAACTAGCTGAACCCACAAAACTGCGCCCCTCGATTATTGACTTAGGTGGCTCCCACTTTAATATTGCATCAATCTTTCTAGGGTTTACTGCTACTCTATCTGTCGAGACCATATGGCCTAGAAATTTCACTTCCTTTATACAGAATTCATATTTACTTAGCTTCACATATAATCGATTTATGTGTTGCTAAGACCGATTAGGTCTCTGTTGGCTACTATCACTGACGCATGTATACCTCGTATCAACCATCTCTTCCCACCTAAGGCAAAACCCCATCATAAAGGGAGAACAATAAGAATAAACAATAAAACACACTAACAAAGGCCATCATGTATGTATAGATTTTATATTGCCATATTCTAAACAATAAAACATTGCCCACACTTTTCTCCTTGCCATTTATCCAAAATACAATGCGTCATAATATATAATAATGAGCCCTATATGACAATATAAATTCAATACAATACCAATACCAAAAAGAGGCCTATAAGGCTTAATACTTATGCCTCTGACTGCTTCCCTCGGCCTCTACTAGATTAGAGGTCTCACCTCAATTCCAAGGTAAATCCTACTAGCCTTGATAATAAAGCAACCAAATATAGTTTAATTACCAATTTATCTAAATAATCCTAAAAGAAGAACCTTGAAGCAGGAAAATACCCTTAAAACTCTATACTCTCACCCACATTCACTTTCTCTCTTCGACCTCTCTCTTCTCTTTCTAACACTTTCCCTTTCGGCTATGTGAGTGTGTCAGTGTGTAAGGGGGTGTATGACATGGGTGGGGGTATTATACCCTTCCGCCTAGTGTCATTTTTTTCTGGCCCTTACCATACCACTTTATCCCTACTCCACCTTCTGTGCACGAAAATCTCTGCACTCTCTGTTTTTAATTACTTTACTTTCACCACACTTATATTATCTCACTCACCATCTCCATGCCTTTATTCAATCTGCACGCAACCTTTGCTTCTCTTTTTTTCATATATATAATTACATATATAATTATATATAAATTCACATATATATTTGCATTTTCCTTTTTTTGCTAACACTTCCTGGGTAAATTGATTTATTCTAATTAATTCATTCTTAACCATAATTAAATCCTAATATAAAAATTGAGATGTTACAAAAGGCCATAGAAAATAAGTTCGACGATTTTCCTACCCCTTTTTGTGCAGACTAAACATGGGTTGTGAACATTTTACCAGAGATTTTTAGAAAAATTCAAAATTACTTTATGCATGAAATAACCTACTAGAAATGCCATTATAAAAATAAAAAATGTGATATGGTTGGTATTTTAAATTCATAAATGTATTTCATCCAAATACTTTAATTGCTTTTAAAAATATATTATGATGACTTTAAATTGCTAACATGAAAACTGATTCCATTAAAATGTTTTATGGCTTTTAACATGTAAAAAACTGACAATTTATTGTTATTAATGATTGTCATTAATCAAATGAGAGGTTTAAGGATAAGAGTTTTGTAGTCCTCTTTCCTCCTCTTGCACTCTCTTTTTCCTACTAAGTTCTATTACCTTCCACTAGTTCTGTCTCTTTGTATCCTTACTTGAAGAATTTGTTTAATCATGGAAAGTGTCATAACTTGCTTTGCCGGTAGTCACTGAATGCCATTTAAGGACAATGTCCTTGAATGTGACTCAGATTATCTATTTATTTACAGATGTTGCTGCTAAAATGATGTGTATAACATTAAGAGGAGCCAGAAGATCCACTAAATTATTTAAGAATTTATGTGCTACCTACAAAAACTTCTATTTATATTATTTTTATAAGTCATTTTCAATATATTTCATTGAAAATAAGAAAAAATTTAAGGTTTAGTGTTGGCCTTCTAGCTTACCGCATGTGTACAGGTCGCAAGTAGTATAAAAATATCATTCCTACGAGGACTAACGGATAAACGAGATAATCAATTCAATTATGTGATTAATTAAGTTGAGTGAAACAATTGAGGGATTGATGTCCTAAATGTTTACTAAATTCACAAAAACTAACAATAAAATGAGAAGGACAAATTGGGATTTTAATTCAACGATGAGAATGCCTAGGATTACTTTTCACCTATGCAATTCATGAGAATCAAATACATACAACTCTAGTAGTAATTAAATGATGTTACATGTTTGTCTAAGGTTCAAAAGCAATTGATTAAGCTCTCTCAAGTCATAACCAAATTAATGTTCTCCTTTCACATGCACAATCCCTTGCTACAGTCAAAGGAAAATAATCATTAAGCAACAACCTTAATATGACAATGCTAGGTTAATAACTATATCTCTATGTTACTAACAAACCATCCATTTGATTATTTAAATTTCAAGTTTAGCATAATTTTATCTAACTCCTACAATTAAATTAACTCTCTCAAGCTTAATTCAATTGAACAAATCAATCTAAGTGATAACCAATCAATTAGAAGCATTAAGCACAAGATAAAATTAACATATAATTGTCACTAATCACCAAAGAGAGTATTATTCAATCTCAATCCATGCAAAGGTTCAAAATAATCATAGAACAAATTATTTAACCACTAAACATTTCAACCACAAGAACAAGCATTAAGGAATTTATTTCAAAGAGAGGATAAAGGAGTTTGGAATGCAGAAATGCCAAATGTTGCCTCCACTTGCTTCTGTGAGTCTCCTCTCCAGTCGCGATGCTGTTGAATTTGGAATGCAGAAGCCGTGATGCTGTTGCTGTTGCTGAATTCCAATCTCTCTGTCACCGAAAACTCTTGCTGCCTCTCCAGCTCTCGTGCCGCCAAAACTGTTCTCTCCTCCATACGTTCTGTTGGATTTTTCTAGGTTTCTTTTCAAATTTTCCAGTTGCTTTCTCCTTTGCTTCACGGATGATGCAGTTTATAACTTTAATTATTCCCCTCAGCTTCTAAATGGTGTGTTGCCTGTGTCTCTCGTGCTGTCTTCAAATTCCATTTCTCCAAATCCCAGCTATATTCATGCAGCCTTTGTGGTCCTTGTGATGATAAAGCATAATCAAATAAATCATATGCTTTTAATAATAATAATAATAATAATAATAATAGCTAGATCACTTTTTTTTACTTATCATAAATGTTTATAAAATTATTATCATTGTACTAAAGCCCCCAAATCATGTGACAACTCCATTTCTTATCAAAATCACTTATAACCCTTTAAATTTGGCATTAATAACTCCCAAATGTATTAAAATATATCCCAAATTATAGTAAAAATTGGGAGTTATCACACCCCCACACTTGCATCAAATCTTGTCCTCAAGATTTTAATTCTTAAACCACCAAAGAAAATAATAGAAGTCAGATTTTAAAGTGAGCAATGTGAAAATTGAGAACAATTCAAACTTTCAACAATCAAGTCTTCATG
>JANTPZ010008478.1:0-10533 GCA_025593235.1 Vachellia pachyceras
GCTGTAGTGGTGGCCTTGAATTGGAAGGGTTCCGATGAGGAGTTACTAGGCAATGAAATGGAAGAAGTGGATGAAGGTTGGTGGGAAGCTCGAAGAGGAAGCCTCATACCAGGGATGGAGAAGAAGGGTAGAGTAACAATGGAGATAGATATCTCACACTCTTTGGTTTATGAATTATGATCCCAAGAGTGTCGAATGGTTAATAATTACCATCACTGCATTTATATATATATATATGTAAATCAATGTACGAAGGAAGGGGAAGGACGTGGACGGTGCAGAGAGAGAGAGAGCGAAATAGTTGGGGGAGGGGGAGTAACTGAAAAACGGCTGCGGGTTGAGGAAAAGAAAGAGGAGTGACGTAATGGAGGTGGGTCCCACAGATCAGAATTTGGTGATAACGACAAACAGCTTTCCGCCCACCGTGGGGAACGTGAAATTTTTCCTCCTCTTCGATTCAAAAGGATCTCTTGTTTGGAACATCGATCATCCAACAATATACGTTAATTGGGATAAAATAATTTTGAATTTTGTAAAAAAATACTTTGAAATCTATAAAAATCATCTCAAAATCTGTAAAATTATCTTGAAATCTGCAAAATATTACGAATCAAGGGAAGCACTTTGTAATGCCTCTCGCAGTCTTCTTTCGTATTTGATGTTGAGATACTTCTGTATTTTCCGGATCAAGGGAAGCACTTTGTAATATTCAAATTCTTGGTAACTGGATACAAAGGTTAAACGAGTAACTAAAGCTTAATTAAGGGTCCAAATGATGATAAAAAAGAAAGGAAAGGAAAAGAAGAGTGAAAAATGTCATTTCTCAAACGTGGAAAAAGTAAGGGTAAAATGATCATTTTGAAAATAATGGATCAAAATGTCAATTTAGAAATTCAGGGACCTAAGGGTCATTATGGGACTAAAGTGGAATTTTTAAAATTTGAAGCACTAAATTGTCATTTAAGAAATTCAAAGATATTTTGGTAAATAAAGAAAAGTCAAAGGGCATTTCAATCAAAGTTTAACCAAAATATCATAAAATTTTACAAAGTCCCAAAAGATAGAGAAAAATTTACTGATCAGTATTGAGGTTCAGTTTAGGTCAGAGTGACAAAAATTACATTCACAGGAATTTTGAAGATTATTTAATATTTGAATATTTAATAAATAATTCATTTAATTATTTAAAATATCTAAAGGCCTCAGATCTCTAATTTCAGAAGAGGAAAATAGTTTGAAAATTGTAGTAATTTATAAAATTATTTTGAAGAGAAAGTTAGAGACAATTTCTCATAACGGAAAGAAAGGTCTCAAAAAAACCCCAAAATTGAGTTTTCTTCAAAAATTAATTAAAGACAATTCTAAAGGCAGAATGAGGAAAGAAAAATCATGGAAGTATCTTATGAATTTAGAAAATTTTAATGACACTAAACTGGTCAAGTGATTATAGAATTCCCGAAAAGTATTTTCAGAGGAAAATACCTGCATAGAGTAAGCATAAAGTAACTTTGACTTCATAAAGTAAATTGTGGGAACTAGAGAATGCCACTTGGTGTCTTCAAATTTGAAGGCTAAAAGCAAGAAAAGATATTATCACAAGTGGTAGATTTTTTTATCAAAGTAAAGTTACTTTTATAAGTCCAATTGGATCCCACAAGTAAGTAAAACATGTGCAGATTTTTATGAAGCTTTAAATACTTCAAGACACCATCAAAAGGCCATTTAGGTCGGCCAAAATAGAGAGAAACGGAAGGGAACACAAACAAGAAGAGAGCAAAATCCATCAAAACTTAAGGTAAAGTTGTGATTTTGCCTTGTAGTCTTCCATATTCTTGCACTTCTACCACTCCTCTTCCATTTAACCGGTTTATTTTTTTGCCAATATGTTGTGCATGTGCTGCTGTAAATTTTTTATTTTGAGGAGGCAAAGTGAGAAAGAGAGAGATCTAGATGAAAGAGTTGTTAGGAAACAACTCTATGCATGATTTGGAACATATTGATGGTTGGATTGTGTTGTTCGGATGAATATATGAATTTTTGGCATAAATTTATTGTTCATGGCTGCTGATCGACACTGTTTATGAAGGAAAAGAAATGATTTTGTGATGTTTAATGATGAAAAATTGTTTTAGGAATATGTTTATACATGTAGGTGAAGATAGAAGTTGAAAAATCATATTTTCCCAATTTTGAGAAACATTTCAGCCAGGTATAGAACAGTGGGAAGAAGTATGCTTGCAATGGGTTTAGAATGCAAAATTGTGTAGGTATAAGTGAGAAAATAATTTTGGAAGCAATGGAACAAGTTTTTGCAAGTTTAAGGGTTTTAGGCCCTTAAGAGTCAAAAGGAGTTTGAGCAAGTGTTAACATATTTTGATACTTGATCTTGACTTGTCATAAATGCCAATTGCATTATGTAATGTGTAGGAATGTATTTTCGAAGAAGAAAGTTCCAAAAGCACAAGGAAGCCATTAAAGAATAAGGAAGGTTAAGCAACTAAAGTAACAAATTCTCTAACTTTTACATTTACATTGTCATTATTGTTGATTGTGTTATTGACATGCTAATGTTACGTTGTGTGATGTGTACATAGGTCAATTCTCGTTTGATGCTTGATGATGATATGCCTTAAAAAATGAAATTATAAGAATTTAATGTTAGTAATGCATGTTTAAACTTCATGGCTTTTTATTATTACACAATAATGATTATGTATGTTAATGTATTAGTTAAAGACATTTGCTATTGAGATTCCATGAATCTCATTCTCTCATGATAACACCTTCTAAGGCCAAGTTCAAGAGTAAAGGCAAGGGAGTACCAAGGTAAGGTGAAACTTTAAATACCAAGTCAAGTAGAAGACTTGTGAAAGTTGGCAATGTAATTTAGGTGCATTTTATAATAATTATAGCCTAAAGTTCTACACTATGATACATTATATGTGTGCTTTGTAAATAGACCAAACATGCTATATTGTTAGGTGAATAGGATGTATGCATGGAAAGGAGGAATATGAGCATGTAAAATAACTTAAAAATGGTCCAAATCCCTTTTCAAAAGTCGAAGTTGAGGCAACAATGAAAAATAGCAAATGAAGTCTAAATGACTCAAAATTTTACAGAAAATACTGCACATTCCAAGATTTAAAATGAGTCAAAGTTTACTGAATTTGAATGTGTAGATAAAAAGTTATGATTTTCCGAAGTTGAAGGAAAAATCAGAAAAAATTGAAAAATGACCAAATAAATAGTGTTGATTCCTGCAATAAACTGTATTGATTGGTTAAGAAATTGGATAATTCTATATAACCAGGAGAACTAGCCAAGTACTATGTGTGCTACTCAAGTTACCAAAAGGGCATATTCTGTTTGTACAGAGTGCAAGTCAAAGGTTTTTTGGCTCCTCACCAAACTCATGATATGTTTGGTCTATTGACTTCCATTTAGGAGAGTCAGCTGGGTGTCAAAGATTTTCATCACTTATTCTTAAATCAGAATGCCATCTCAAATTTTTTTCTTCTACAACATTACTAAACAAGCTCTTAAATCGTGATATTACTGGAAGATACCATAAAACCTTCAAAGGAGGCCCTTCGATTATCTCATCACTTGCAACACCAATGTTCTTCAATTTGTATTGTGAGCTGCCACATTTTAAACACTTCTTTAACCCTTCATACTCATTTATATACAATATGCAATCATTAAGGCAAGAATGTATCTTTCTATACTCCAATCCTATCAGGTACTTGTTGGAAGTAAATTACCTTTTGGAAGTACATCACTAAGCTACTCAAGCAATTCCACGAAATTAGTATCTGTCCACCAACTTCTTGCCTTTAAGTTCATCAATTTTGACATAGTTGATAGCAGTGTATACTTATCACACCCGATATATGAAGGACTCTCTACATCATTATGCAAGCTCTCATATGTAAGAGAGAATCGAGTAAAGGACTTAATCTCAATATCACAAATCTTGTCATTCATTCTATAACTTGAATCATAACTCACCACTTTCTCCTTCTTGGATAGTGAAGTCCTTGTAAGTTCACCATGCCAAATACACCTCAAATTTATCCTATTACAAATGAGATTCTCTTGAATGACAAAAATATCATGTTGTCTCTTGTTTAAACACTTAACATAAGGGGAAAAATAAGCACTAATTTTACTGGGTGCATTACTTTGAGCAAATTCAATGAACCTTTCCACCCTATTTTCACATCTTCTACAATGCATCTAACTACAATATATTATACTTAAAAAATCCCAAAATTTCACGGAAAAACATTTAAATACATAAACCAACAATAATATAGGGCCATTATAACATTGAACAAAGCAAGACACAAGGGGAAATCATAATCTCAGCAATTAAACAATAATTCAACAAATAAAAGCTTTATAGAGTAATTTTTTCAAGTTCAAAACAATAACACAAAGAAAGTTTGTTTACCATGAAAATTTTTAAGCAACTTTCATACTTTCCAAAGTTTCTATATGAACTAAGTTCTTTTTAAAGTAGCTTTCACATTGCCCTTACAAAAATAACATGAAAATTGAAATTAAAATGGCAAAAATGAAAAAAACATATGCTGCCAATTATTTCAATGATCTTTAGTAACAATAAGTAGCTTTTAATGCCTATGAATAGAGAAGAAAATGCAATCACAATACGACATGGAAAAAAAATGAAAAACTCAATTCCAAAATGTTAAACCACTTAAACTATAAATAGTGTAAAATTAATGTTCTAAAATTGACAAATCATCATCTAAACTAGGCATGTGCAAATACCGGATCATACTAGGTTTGCTAGTAACCTGAGGTTTAGTCTGGGTAAAGTCTTGGACTACAAAGTTAACCCATGGTCTAGTCTAGTCTTATGTAAATTGGAGGTTAGACCGGATCAGACTTGGTCCTCCAAATTGGGGGGACCAATCAAGATGGTCTGGGATTTTTTTTCATTGTTTTAACAACTTTTATTTTCACTTTTTATATAGAAGGCCTCAAATCAAACACAATTTTTTCCTTATGACCAAAACAAACCTAGACTTTGTTAAGAGTTTCAATGTGATTATGCTAATGGAGAAGAAGAACCATAGGAGGACTAATGTGAAGAAGGAGGAGCAGGAGGAGGAGGAGAATGAAAAGAAACAGTGGCTAGTGTTGTTGTGAGAGTGTGAGGGATCTGGAGAAGTACCGATCTTAAGGAGAAGGACAAGAAGAATGAAAAATAAAAAGTGGATGGCGATGTTATGAAGGATTTGGAGAAAAAGTAGAAGTAGTGGTGTACAAGTCGATGGTGAATTGATGAAAGAGCAATGGCAGCAAGAGTGAATTGAGGAAGATGGGGAGGCGATGGTTTTAGCAATTCAATGTGTAAGGGTTTGGTATGGACTATGGACTATGGGTTTTTGCAATTCATCACTTAGGCGAGGGTTTCATACTATGGATATGGATTGTGGGCTTATCAGAAGATTAGATAAAAAAAATTAAAATTTTTATCTATCCATACCAAACCAGTTAGCCTAATTATTTGGTCTCTTGTCTAGTCTAACCTGAAGAGTTTATCCGGTCTGATCCGATCTCTTTTTGCATCAAACCAATTGTTTAAGACCAGACCAGGTCGGGTTTCATCAGATCGAATAGGTTTGGACCAAAATGCTGGGTTTTGAACACTCCTAATCAAAACAATCAATTTTATAATTCCAACACTGAAATCCAAAAAAAAAAGAAGAAAAATCAATAAAAAGCTTGTCGAAAGACGTAAATACATGCAGTATGGATGACAATGACAAATAGAGGATGAACTATCTAGAAATGTTGGGAAAACTCCGATGAAAGCCATAATAGAGGTTTATGTGTTTGAGTAAAATATGAAACTGCCAAAAACATAAAGGCTACTAGGTTAAATTTCAAATTTTTACTGCTTTAAATCTTCCACTATTTAAATATGTGATTGAGTGAATATGGATACCGGTTATTAATCATAACTTACAACTAAAATCATGAATATTTAAATGTCTTTCCACCTTGTACACGTGTGTTATCAATTTTCCAGATAATCGACAACTAATATAATAAATATTTAAATGACTTTTTACCTAGTTTACTTTATTTGTCAATTATGTTAAATAACCGATATCTGACATCAAACATCTCTTATTAAACTTTATTATGCATTACAGACCTTAACTAGACCACTTGAGCACATTCCATAAGCTAGAATTAGCTCATCAAATGAAACTCAAAACGTATCAAAATGTTACTATTCACTTTGGTGACTTGAAATTTTTTACTAACTTTGAAAATTCATAACTAATTCTAGAAAAATCAAAATCAAGTGGTTCAAGCCTATAATTAAGGTTTATTCAAATTCCTACAAGGAAAAATACTTAATTTACCGAATCCTAACTCAATCAATACAGTAAATAATGTAAACATTCACTGTTCATTTGATCATTTTTCAATTTTCTAGATTTTCTCTTAAATTTGAAAAATCATAACATTCTTCATACACATCCAAATTTAGCAAACTCATTTTAAAGATTAGAATGTTTAGTATTATTATGGAAAATTTCAAGTCATTTGGAATTCATTTTCCCTATTTCATCATTACCTCAAGTTAGACTTTTAGTAAAGGGTGTTGGACCCTTTTACTTGATTTTAGCATGCTTAATTCCTTTCTTTTCATGCATAAACATCATCACATAATTTTCTAGCATGCTTGGTGTGCACGCATATATATATATATATTTCTTCTAATGTGTTTCTACTAGAAACATTTTCATCTGGATTTTCTTTACCACTTGAATGAGAAGTATCATTGGGTTTCAAAATTATATTAAACCTCTCTTCTTGAAAAATTGCATCCCTTGACTCAATTACTTTATTGACAGGATATGAATCATTTGGTTCAATTACCAAAAATTGATATGCCTTACTATTTTCAGCATATCCCAAGAAGATACACTCAATTCCTCTATCACCCAATTTCTTTCTTTTGGGTTCTGGAATTTTAACTATTAATCTGCATCCCTAAACTCTCAAATAACTGAGATTTGGTTTTCTTTTCTTCCATAATTCATATGGGGTTATCCTATTCCTTTTAGCAGGAACTCTATTTAATATATGACATGTTGTTAGCAATGCTTCACCCCAATATCCACTAGATAATCCAGAGTAAGATAACATGGCATTTACCATCTCTACAAGAATTCTATTTTTCCTTTCAGCTATACCATTTTGTTGTGGGTAATAAGGGGTAGTTACTTGATGTATTATACCAACGGATTTAAAATATTTTGGATCATAATATTCTCCCCCTCTATCTGTCCTTAAAAATTTAAAAGTTTTACATTGAATTTCTACTTCAGATTTAAAGATCTTAAACTTTTCTAAAACTTCATCTTTTGAACTCATTAAATAGACATAACAATATCTAGTACAATCATCAATAAAGGTTATGAAATACTTTTTATCACCTAATGTAGACCAACCGTGCAAATCACCAGCATCAGAATGAATTAACTCTAATATTTTTTAATTTCTTTCTACTTTAGGAAAAGGGTGTCTTGTTACTTTAGTTTTCATACATGTAGTGCGAGACTTATCATTAGTAACAAATTTTGGAACCAATTCAAGACTCATCATATCATTTAACTTTCCAAAATTAACATGACCCAAACGACAATGTTACATATCACAAGAGTCAACAATATAAGTAGAACTATAAATATTATTATTAGCTTTAGCAATATTACACTTAAACATGTTCTCACAGAAATATCTTTTGCCTACAAACATTTCACCCTTAGTGAGACAAACTTGTCTCCCTCAAATACAGACTTAAGCCCAAACTTATTAAGTATTAGCATGGAAATTAAATTCTTTCTAACTTCTGGTACATAATATACATCTCTCAAAGTGAGGGTTTTCCCAGAAGTAAATTCAATTTCCACAGTCCCCTTGCCCTTTACTTGAACACTTGAAGAATTTCCCATGTAAAGCACATATCCTTCTTCTTCTTTCAATGTCATGAATAAGGCCTTATTATTGCACACATGGCAAGTTGCATCGCAGTCCACCGACCATGATTCATTGTTATCAACCAAGTGGATTTCAGAAATCATAGCCATGAGATTGTCAACTTTTGTGGATTTACTATTTTCTTTCCCTTTCTTTTTCTTGAAGAAACGGCATTCTTTCTTGTAATGTCCAGTCTTTCCACAAAAGAAACAAGTACCTTTATTTTTCTTACTTTTATGACAATACTGCGTTTGAGATTTATCATTCTCCTTCCCTCTTTTCTTTGAGGTCTTATGGGACTGTCCTTCCTCCACTATGTGGACTTTCTCATGAGCAGTTGCATCTTTTGTCTCATCTTGCTTTCTATACTCTTCTTCCAAGCGAAGATGGTTTCCAAAATGTTCAAGAGTAATATCTTCTGTCTTGTGTTTAAGACTCTTTTTGAAGTCTTTCCAAGAAAGAGAAAGTTTGTCTATGATTGAGGAGACATCAATAGACTCATCCATATTCATTTTATGTTGTTTAAATTATTCAAAATATGTTCTACCTCATGCAATTGTTCCATAAGAGATCTTCCATCAATTATTTTATAATTATTGAAACGAGAAACAAGAAATGAACCTTGCCTCTAGTTTGTCCCAGGGATCTTTTTGCAGATATTGAATCTAACAGAGCATCGCAAAGCCCATTGAGGATATGTCCAGTGCATATGAAATCATCATTCTCCCATTTCTGTCTCTCTCTGATCTCAGCAATAGTTTCACTTTCTCGTTCTTGTGGCTTAGAAGTGGTGAGGACATAAGCAACATTTAGTGTTGTGAGAAGAAACTTCATCTCCTTTGCCATCTTAAGAAGTTGCCTCCTTCAAACTTTTCTAACTTTACAAAATTCATAGTTAATTCCTTCAAAGAAGCCATTTTCACTCACGAAATTAAGCCTAAAGATTGTTGGCGATATTGGTGGGAATGGTTATTTGAAGAGTATAAGAAGAAGATATGAAGAAAATGAAAAGGAAAGTTGTGCACAATGCCTCCAAGGCGTGGGCAACACTTTCCTTTAGGATTAATTCACCCCCACCTATTCCTATATTATAAGGTGCAAGTTGGGTTAACCGGTAAATATACTGCAGGATACAATAGAGACCATTGAGTATGGATTGCACTCCCTACACTCAAAGAGAAAGCGATAATTTGCCTTTTTCTAAGTGTGCACTCAAAGAGAAATACAATGAGTTTGATATTGTTGTGAGGAAAATTGTGTGTAGAATTGTGTATCTAATTGGGGGGATGAGGAGGGTATTTATAGAGGATGGAGAGATATCTTGAAGTGGTGCCTTTTGGAAACAACATCCCTTCAATTAAAAATCACAACCATACCACTTAAAAAAGTCACAACCATAATGACTTTTCCATGAAGAGTTGTACCTTTATGGTATGTATGGATACATGACTTTAGTATTGCAACCCCCTACATACCCTTTCAAATAAACTAATTAATTAATAAATTAATTAATTTATAAGGACACAACATTCTATAAAATCACATCTCTTCCTTTGAAAAATTGCATCTTTTCATTTTTGAAAAATACTCCAACACTACCTTAGGTACTTAACTTTTCAATTGATTTTAATGGCTTCCTACTTGCATCTAGCAAACTTTCTTTGGCAAATCACACTCCTACCATATCATAGTGCATTTGACATCAATAAATTACTAATGCATTATAACCTCATTCAAATCTTAAAACTCATTCTTGATAACTTAGGGTCATAAATCCCTAACTTTGCCAAATTTGAACATAATGCTTCTAAATTTGTTTTCTCACTTCTACCTTACACAATTTTTCATTCCAAATCCATTGGAACCATCAAAATCAACAAAATCACATTCCTTTATGCAAAACCCCTGCAGGCCTATAGACATCCATGAATGGGAAAAAATGTGATTTTTCTACTTTTCTTTCCATACACATGCATAATCATACTTCTAGATCAATTCCCAATTATTATTTAACATACGACATCCATCCTCACACTCAAGGAATTTTGGCCAGCAGCACATATTCAAGGGTTCCATGCCATTATTTTAAAAATGTAACATCCTTATTTTTTTGATTTATAATTAGTTGTGGTTAGATATTAAATTAGTCATAGAGTAAAACAAATTAAAATTTAAAAGAAGAATAAAATCCTGATTATTTATAAAAGAATAAATATAATAAATGATGATAATTAATTATATATGTGTAAATTTATTTTATTATTAAAATAAATAAATAAAAATTTTCTGAGTAGTTTTTAATATTATAATTTTTATTTCATTTTTAAAAAATAATAATGAAATAATATAATATTTTTTATTTGTTTGGGAAAAAAAAACCCTAACCCTACACCTACTCCTATATATAAAGCCCTTTTTCTTCTCTTCAAGCTACAGTATCCGCGCCGCTACAGTGCTTCCCTTTCTCTACAGCTACAGTGTTCATCTGCTCTTTCTTTT
>JANTPZ010008479.1:0-10379 GCA_025593235.1 Vachellia pachyceras
AAAGCATTGGGTGCTGGCAGCTCATTCTTAGCTTGTGCTTCCATCGGGAGGGGGGGAGTGTACGTATTGAGATCAGAACCATAGCCGTGTTAGTGGCAGAGTAATGAGAAGGAAGCGGTGTTGTGAAATGATGGAAGGAAGGGCAGAGAGGTTGAAGGTTGGTTTGGGCTGCACGGCAACAGGAAAAGGGGAAGGGATGATTCATAATGTGGTCGCGCACTCTTTAATCATTCCATTACCATACGCATCTTTTTATGGGCTTTGGGATGTGGCGTTAATTGAATTACTGATGAGTTCAGTGAAAAGAATAGGGTCTCCCAGTAACACGGTTAAATGTACGTACGTGTTCCATGGCTTTGGAGGTCTTGCATGCTCTGGTGGGGCATCGCAAACATTGCCGACCACTCCTTTCGCCAATGTCTCATCCACTGCAAATCTGCAATGCTTGCTCCCTCACCTTCGAAGGACCTGTTGAGCAAACAATACAAAGGCGTATTAATATTACACTAATGCTTCATCACCGCTTCACATCTCCATTTTACTGGTGGCTGCATCCGATAAAATCATAGAATTGGAGAACAACATCACCATGTATTTACATCTGAGTTCACATTGCTGTAACAAGAGATGAGGAGCAGGCATGAGAGAACGGCCAGATGAGAAACTGGCTGGCGTCGATGTGATTTCCCTCTCAATCGGCGGTGGTGTCGGCGTCGTTTCACCTTTCTATCTCGACCCCATCGCAATTGGCTCATACGGTGCCGTTTCCAGAGGCCTTTTTGTGTCCACTTCAGCTGGGAACGACGGGCCTAATGGAATGTCAGTGACGAACTCAGCTCCGTGGCTGACCACCGTTGGAGCGGGAACAATTGATAGGGATTTTCCAGCAGAGGTGACTCTCGGCGATGGTCGGAAGCTCTCCGGTGTGTCATTATACTCCGGAAAGCCATTCGATGGTAAAATGTTTGAACTTGTTTACCCAGGGAAGTCAGGGCTTCTTGTTGATTCACTGTGTATGGAAAACTCGCTCGACCCCAATATCGTAAAGGGAAAGATTGTGGTCTGTGACAGAGGAAGTAGCCCTAGAGTCGTGAAAGGTCTTGTGGTGAAGAAAGCTGGTGGGATTGGGATGATTCTAACGAATGGTGTCTCTAATGGGGAAGGTGTAGTTGGAGATCCTCACGTTCTTCCTGCATGTGCACTTGGAGCTGATGAGGGAGAGGCCATAAAATCATACATTAAATCCTCTGCAAATCCCACAGCCACCATTACTTTCAAAGGAACTATGCTTGGAATCAAGCCTGCACCTGTTGTGGCTTCATTTTCAGCCAGGGGACCGAGCGGGTTAAACCCACAGATACTCAAACCGGACTTGATCGCACCAGGAGTGAACATTCTCGCGGCTTGGACCAACGCAGTGGGTCCTTCTGGTTTGGACGCTGATGCAAGAAGAACAGAGTTTAACATCCTGTCTGGCACTTCGATGGCCTGCCCACATGTGAGCGGAGCTGCGGCTTTGCTTAAATCTGCACATCCAGACTGGAGTCCAGCTGCGATAAGGTCAGCGCTGATGACAACTGCAACAATATTTGATAATCGCAATCAGCCCATGATTGATGAGGCCTCGAGGAATGCTTCTACGCCGTATGATTTTGGTTCTGGGAATCTTAATTTGGGTCTCGCCATGGATCCTGGGTTGGTGTATGATATTTCTGGAAATGATTACGTTAACTACATGTGCGCAATTGGGTATGTGGAGAACGAAATTCAGGTGATCACAAGGGTACCGGTGAAGTGTCCGGCCAGGAAGGCAGTGCCGGAGAATTTGAATTACCCATCATTTGTGGCTCTGTTTCAGAGCCCGTCCAAAGGGGTGTCAAGAAAGACGTTTATTCGAACGGTGACGAACGTGGGCGCGGTGAACTCGGTGTACAGAGTTAAAGTGGAGACGCAGCCTAGAGGGGTGAGTGTGAATGTGAAGCCGTCAGAGCTTGTGTTCTCGGAGGGTGTCAGAAAGCGTAGGTTCGTCCTGACGGTGACGGCAGATACCCGTAACGTGGTGGTGGGTCCGTCCGGAGCTGCTTTCGGGTCGGTTTCATGGACCGATGGAAAGCACGTGGTTCGTAGCCCCGTAGTCATTACTCAAGTAGTACCGCTGTAAACTTCGATCATAGCTTATTGATCGAGGCAGGCACGTGAAGTGGAGAACAGTAACGTTATGTTTGCTTTTTTCTTCCGTCGTCCTCAGGAAGCAGGAAGGAGCTAGCTAGTTCCCTCTTTGTTGTTTTGTTGACTTTTTTGGTTTTTGGCGATGGCTTGTGTTTACTTTGAATTGATTCCACGATGTATGATTTACCGACCTAAACATGTCTTCTTGTATACTCTGCTGGAGAGTTAATTTATTCATGGTCGTTTTAGTAAGATGGACAATTATTTGGGACATGTCTGGGCAAATGGGTAGG
Source organism: Vachellia pachyceras (assembly GCA_025593235.1). Lineage (NCBI taxonomy): Eukaryota > Viridiplantae > Streptophyta > Magnoliopsida > Fabales > Fabaceae > Vachellia > Vachellia pachyceras. The sequence continues at coordinate 2,463 of JANTPZ010008479.1, forward strand.
TAGGGGTGGAAAATGAGCAATAACGTGCGGTTGGACTTTAGTGAGGGTTGGTGCAATCAGGTTAACAGTTGACAATTGAGGCAACGTTATGATAGGCGAGACTTGGGGGAATTTTGTGGTCTATTTCGATGCTTTGCTACTGCTAAATACACGTGTCAGATTCGACTCGTAGATATCTTCTTTTCCCCACTCCTTTAGGGTCGGTCTATTAGATAGAAGCTTCTTGTTAATTTGTAGCCTTGCAAGACCATCCTTGATCGATACTTCATGCCTTTCTTTCTGGTGACTGGAAACACGGTATGAACACTTGTTTTTGTTAGATTTTTCTGATGTGTACGACGTCTTAGAAATCCGGCATCCTCCGGAGCTTAATATGGTAAGTTGAAAAAGATTGGACGCATGTTACGTGGCACCATCCTTGCTCGTGCCGAGCATGGGCAATGCCATTTGTGCTAATTCTCTGCAATAATTGTGTTCGCAAGGAGTTTATAGCTTCTCCTTCAGTGTATTTTAATCTTTGATCAATGCCATTCATGCTAATTCCCTGCCACGAGTTTACGGCTACACCACTTCTATAAATTGCAAATGACATCTGACTGGTTTTCATATGTCGTTGCTTGTGATTCATCAACGGTCAGGCGTAAAATTTCCTCAGGGAAATAGGAAAACTAAGAGAAGATCTTTTCTATTTATATTACCTCAGCCAATGTGTTATGTTGGCACCGACATTGTGCCTATTTGAACAGCGTTCGACCTCTCTAAATGCATGTTCAACTATGTTTTCTATAAATTGAGATAATCTTCTTTACATATTTACTTTGTAAATCGTAGAAGCATTTTTCTACTACTTTCCCAAATCGGTACGTTATGTTACACATGCAACGCGTAGATATTATTTGCAGCATCCACTTGAATTTCTTCCCCCAAAAGAAACAGTATGACGCCAACAGGTAATAAGTGCATAGTTTTGGTATAATGCTTTGGCAGCTTAAGTAGTTATTTGAAGTCTCCTTCGGCAAAAAAAAAAAAAAGTTATTTGAAGTCTCGTTCCATATGCTCGTGGTCTTAATCAGTAGCTAGTTTTGAAGGGCTTGTAAATTTTGAGGTCCAAGACCACGCCGGCAATGGATCCAACGGCTGCTGCTATAGAGGTGACGATGAGGATCTGAAGTCCAAGCCATCGGCCGGTCCATCTCTGTATGTTCCTGTGGGAGATGTACATGTCTATTGGGAAATACACAACCAACGGCCAGAACCCAAATGCACCTAGGATTCCGACCACATCGTTGAAGAATGGCATCAGCATTGCTATTAAGGTTGACAACAGCACGAATATGGTTCTCCACACCAGGCGGAATAAGTTCAGTCTGTACATCCCATACAAGGGAATCGGAATTTCGTATTGTTGTGTCACAAAATTACTCTTTGCCCACTTCTGTGCGCTCCATTTCTCCACAAATGCAAACAGAGGCTGGCAAAACACTTGCTCACACCCACATTAGTAATCAAAACTCAGTCTTAGCATCATTTTTTTAGTAAAGGTTGTAAATTACTAATAACCTGAAAAGCTCCAACCAGGTGGCCAACAATAGCGAGGTTGGCTGTAAGTATTGTAGAATCCAAAACCAGTCAAGAGGTTGCCGGCGGCGGGGGGCGTTATCCCCAAAGGCTGCGTATCCCATGCACCCACACAGCAAATAGAACACTGTTGTCACTGTGATGCTGAAGAAGGTCGCCTTTCTCATTTTTTTGTACTCTGCCGGAGGAGACTTTAGAGTGTCCTGCATCACACCCAAATATTTCTCTTTTAGTGTGAAAATGAATGCCCCGTGTCTTGAACGCGCGTGAAGCAAATACCTGAATTTCAATGAGGATGATGGAGAAAGAGTAAGCAAAAGCCATTGGCCCAAGGGCCTGTAAACTCCTCCACATCTTCTGTGCGTCCGTCACAGTTCCAGCTTGTGTCACCGTCCGAATGCTAATTCCCATCATGCTGCCTTTGAAGCTTATATTTTCTGCAACAAGGATAAAACATGGTAGGCCATCTCATATATGGAAGTATTTTTTTTTTTTTAACCGAAGGATGAGTTTGGTTGAACCTGCAACTTTGCCAATTCCAAGGCCTAGACCTACTGCAGAATAAGTGAAGGACACGATGGCTGCTACTGTGGAGAGCCACCACACTTGATCGAAGTCTGGGGTTTGGGAAAGTATTATCTCTGCTGCATAAACCCTCTGCTTGACATGTGGATATGGACCCTCGCCATGACTCTTGTGATAACAGTTTGATCTTTTAATGGCCCTGACACAGTAGTTAATCAGGTAAAGTAAATTTTAATACTCCAATTCATTCTTCGACATGTTTTGGCTGTGCTTCAACTTACATCATACTGACTGAGGCTACAATGGTGTACCCGATCGTAACCCAAACGGATTCTCGTATTGGATCAAGCCACATAATTTGACCTTTTTACCTCCTGCAATTACCAAATCATTTTTTTTCATATGCAGTCCTCAAAGTGAGATTTTGTTGTTAAGATTGTTTAGAGAGTCTAGAGGCAAATCGTGGTACCTAGAGTGGACTTCACAGCGTCCCTATAGGTGTAATTTATCTGTCCGGTGACAGGATCACCAGTTCCGTAACAAAGTTCGAGGAGATTGGAGGAGTAGAGGTTGACCAAGGCAAGTGGAAGCATCACGGTCGGTCCAGCAAAGCAGCCAAGTTGGGCCACGGCCCATGCTAGTGACGGCACTCCCGATACAATCACTGCAGCGATGATGTGGGCCGTCGCAGTCCAAAAGGTCCCCGCACCTTTTTTTTTTTGGGAAAAACAGACAAAAAAAGGAAAAGGAAAATTACACAAAATGGGAAAAACTTCCCAGACAGTCATTAGCACACAGCTCCTGCAGGTGCTGCGGACACAAATGATAAGTTCTTGAGGCGGAGATAGCTTCCTTAGCCAGAGCATCGGCCAATCTATTCTGCTCCCTAGGAACCTACTGGATGATAACATTCCACTCCTTAGCCAAGAGGACTTTAATATCTGCAAATAACAAATCATTGTTATCAGAAACAGAATTTAAATTAAGCATATCAACTAGAACCTTGACATCGGATTCGATGATGATTTGCCTGAAACCACATTCATAAGCTGAGAGAAGACCTCTATAGATAGCCCATTCCTCAGCCATGAAAGAGTCAGTCCGCCCTAACATTTTCGTAAAACCCATAATCCATGACCCCAAGTGATCCCTGATAACACCTCCACAACCAGCCCTATCAGAGTGCCGAGCCACCGCCCCATCCACGTTAATCTTAACCTAACCTATATCAGGAGGTCTCCAAGAAAGATTGAGACCAGTATCCACCGTAGGATTGAGATGCAAACCATTGTCAATATGGACGAAAGATTTCAAAGAAGCATTGATGGCAAGGAAAGGATCAATAGGTTTAATGAAATGTTCATCAAAAATGTCCTTATTCCTCCACGTCCACAAAAGCCAACAAGCAACACCCCATAAAAGATTCCAGCTGCAAGCCGAGCCAAGCCCCATGTTCCTCCTCAGATTCATAGAAATCCAATCCCTCAAAGGGACAGAGAAGAAGCTAGCCAGAAGAGAAGGATGAACCGCTCTGTACCAAACTTGCTTAGCGTACTGACAGTCCTGTAGCACATGTAATACATCATCCTCCCCCAAAAGACAGAAAGAGCACAACGAAGAAGCAGAAGACCAAGAACTTCTCCAAGCATTAGTCGGCAGCCTGTTGTGAAAAGCCTTCCAGAGAAATATCCTAATTCTTTCTGCTCCTCCCCATTTCCAGATGTACCTATAAGCAGAGTTAAGCAAATTTGGAGGGACAGTCTCAATAGCAAAATAAGCACTCTTAACCGTAAAACTTCCAGTAGGAGAGATACCCCATATCATTTGATCGTTCCCAGCATCAGGTCTAGGAGGGATAGTGTTGATTAAATTAAGGATCACCTCACCATTGACCAGATTTTCCAACCGAGAATAGTCCCATGTACCGTTAATGACCCAATCCGCCACCGTAGAGCTCTCCTCTTCCTGGGATAAAGTTCTAGAGCAGAGATCCTTGATGGCCTTTCCAGGGAATAACCAGACATCAGAGAAGAACCTAGCCACGTTCCCGCTCTTAATTTGCCATTTAGTGCCAATATCAATCAGATTTTGCTGCGCACAGATAAAACGCCATAAACTCGAATCTCCCGGTTTCACATTCAAAAGGCTAACGTCGCTTCTAAGCATATATTTACTTTGTAAGACATGAGCCCATAAGCCGTTGTTTCCTTTAATAAGGTTCCAAGCTAATTTCACTCCAAAGGCACGGTTCATCGAGTGAAGCTTCCTAAACCCAAGACCTCCATGACTTTTAGGAAGCGTGACAACCTCCCAACGAACCAGATGAAAGCCTTTCCTGTTCTCAGAGCCCCAAATGAAATTACGTTGGATCCTTTCCACCTCATTGCAAATAGATAAAGGCACCTTAGCCACTTGCATGGGATAGAGAGGACATAAACCAAGGACCGACTTGGCAAGGGTGATTCTACCCGCAACAGAAAGAGAATTAGCTTTCCAGGCAGATAACTTAGCTTTAACTCTATCAACAATGTATTGAAACTTCTCAGAAGCCCTTCTTTTCCTCATAAGAGGGAAACCCAGATATCTTCCTATTTCGGACGAGACTCCCAAACCAGAGATCTCCTGAATATTCCTTCTCATCCTGCAAGGAACTCTCCTAGAGAAAAAAATGGAAGACTTCTCCTTACTAACTTTGGCTCTTGAAACTTGGCAAAATTTATCCACGCAAGACATCATAACAGAAATCTGCTTCTCCGTAGCTTCACCAAAAAGAAGAAGATCGTCAGCAAACATTAAGTGAGAAATGGAAGGCCCATCCCTTGAGATATGCACAGGTTTCCATTGATTAGAATTCACAGCATCACTAATAATATGAGAGAGTTTATCCATGTAATGCACAAAAAGGAAAGGGGCCATAGGATCCCCCTGCCGGAGCCCCCTCTTGGGAAGGAAAAATTCAGTTTTGGTCCCATTCCATAAAACATTATAGGAAGAGGAGGAAATGCAATTCATAATAAGGTTGATAGCTGCCTCCTCCATTCCAATCTCATGGAGGATAGACCTCATAAATTTCCAATTAACCCTATCATAGGCTTTCTCAAGGTCGATCTTCAGAGCCATAAGACCTCGCTTTCCCTTGGCTTTTTGCATTGAATGCAGAATTTCCTGCCCAATAATGATGTTGTCTTGGATATGCCTTCCAGGAATAAAACTAGCTTGGAAAGGAGAAATGAGATCATTCATAACAATCTTCATTCTCCTAGCTATGATCTTCGTAATGCATTTATAGTAAACAGAACATAACGAAATAGGCCTAAAGTGCTCCACCTTCTCGGGGTTATCCTTTTTAGGGATTAAGGTTATCAAAGTCTTGTTCGCCTCTGATAAATCCATTTGTCCCTCAAAGGCCGCCTTAACAAATTTGCAAACGGTACTGCCTACCGTATTCCAATTCTTCTGAAAGAAGATAGGAGAAAACCCGTCATGACCAGGAGCCTTGAAAGGCCCCATAGCAAAAATCGCCTGGCGAATCTCTTCGTCACAAGGGGTCAAACCCACATGGGAAATAATGGAGTGGTCAATGGCCGGGAATTTAGTATAGGAAGAGATTGGAGGGAGATCTCCTACCTCCTCACAAAACAGCCTCTGAAAATAGGAAGTCACCATAAATTTAAGATCCTCCTCCTCCTCAATCAAAACACCATTATCATCCTTAAGGGCTTTAATGTTGTTCCTTCTTCTTCTCGAATTAGTCTTCAAGTGATAGTATTTGGTATTTCGGTCCCCCTGAGCAATCCAATCCGCTCTAGATTTTTGAAACCATTTGATCTCCTCAAGACGAAGAATCTCATCTAGATCTTTTTGCAAAGAAACCTCAAGATCACATAAGAACCTGGAAAAAGGGTAAGAAGGCGACTCCTGAATCCCATTCAACCGAGCTAAAATAATTTTTTTCCTTTTTTCGATGAAGCCAAAGGTCTCTTTGTTCCAACCAGGCAGCAGAATTCTTAGCTTCTCAATATTACCATCAAGATCACCACTAACATCCCAATTGGAAGATAAGAAATTATGGAAATCATTATGGGTAAGCCACATAGCCTCAAAACGAAACGGACGAGGACCAAAGTGAATGTGGTCCCTAGAGCCCACAGAAAGACAGATGGGATTGTGATCAGAGAACTTAGTTCTGGGGAGCACCCTAAGAAAGCAATCCGGCATAAGGGAAAGAAGCTCAGAATTAACTAGGGCCTTGTCAAGTCTTTCATACAATCTAGAGAAGCCAGAGAGACAAGGCCCTTTCCAAGTGAATCTAGGTCCAACCGCCCCTAGATCATTCAAGTGACAAGCCATGATTCTATCATTAAAAAGGCTCATATGGCCAATATTGGCACTAGAGCCTCTAAGGCGCTCATCAGAGCATCTAATGTCATTGAAATCTCCACACACGATCCACGGAATAGAAATACCTGCGGCCAAAAAACCTAACCTTTCCCATAACAAATTCTTGAAATTCGAGTGAGGAATAGCATAGATAGCAAAAATTAAAAATTTAGGACAATCATCGAAAGAGCATTCACAATGGAAAAACTGTCTGTTTTCCTCTATAATTCTAACAGAAATATTGGTAGATTTCCAAGCAGCAATTAAACCACCAGACCTACCTTCACTCAGAATATATCTAATTTCATGAAAACCTAAACTATTAAAGGAAGGAAGATGAGAGATATTATTACACTTAGTTTCAGATAAAAATATCAAACTTATCTTGGGATCATTAATAACCAATTTCAAATTTCTCAAAAGCCCCTTTCCACAAGCACCCATCTTTTCGTAATTATAGGAACATGACTTGGCTTATCAACCTAATTAAGGAGAGAATACTGCAGACAGATGATGAGTAAAACTGTGTTATTAAATGAAGCTATGTGGAGTAAATTATTGAATGTGATTATCACCTGTTCCCTTCAAGCGTTCGTCATCATCGAAGCACTTCGTAAATTTAGACTGGATATCTACTGTGTGCGCCTCAGTTTGGATGTTGGGGGTTTGACTTCCACAAGCAAGTAGTGTGTAAGATCATCCCTCTCTTCTGTCTGTTACAAACAATGAAAAAGATAAGAAAAGAGAATGCCTGATTAATTATGTGTATTTGCATGCATGAATGGTCTTACAACTCCATCATGGATTCTGCTTCGAAGGGTTCTGCTTCTGGGCAACATGGCTGGAAAACGCAGTGTGAGGGTGCAAGTGAGTGGAGAGAGAGGGAAGTAAGGGACGGTTTGATTATCACCTGTTCTCTTCAAGCGTTCGTCATCATCGAAGCACTTCGTAAATTTAGACTGGATATCTACTGTGTGCACCTCAGTTTGGATGTTGGGGGGTTTGACTTCCACACGCAAGTAGTGTGTAAGATCATCCCTCTCTTCCGTCTGTTACAAACAATGAAAAAGATAAGAAAAGAGAATGCCTGATTAATTTGTTGGGTAGGAAGCTTGAATAAAGATTGAGGAACTTCAATGAAAGGAAACTTTTATTTGAAACTGAAGAGATGAAATACACAAACTTTGTATTTCTCTCATACACTCAAGTTCCTCACTTACACACACTTTGCTTTATCACTCAACTCTCTCAACTCACTTCTACTCAACTCTCTCAACACTTCTCACTTCTACTTCTCAACACTCTTACTTCTCAATTCTTACTTTTACCCAAACTCACCCACACACCACCTATTTATACTCCTCCACCTCCTTAACGAACGGTGGAGATTGATTTGATCCTACGGCTTATATTTTACATCTAGAAACTTCTATA
>JANTPZ010008480.1:0-10673 GCA_025593235.1 Vachellia pachyceras
TTGTTATGTTATAAGATTGGGGTATGACCATTTTCCCATGGCAAGAATACAAAATCCTCTTCCCTCTGGAGTCATACTTTTTTTGACCGAAGACATCAACTTTTTGCCATATGCAATTTTATTCAAATTATTAACGGTCACTAAATGTGAGTGCTTCTTTTAATGAAAATTTGAATCTTAATTTATTATACTTCTTTTTGTTAGACCCAAGAACCAATAATCCAAAAGTGTTCGTACAGCCTATATGTTGGCACAAACTAAGACATTCATCAACAATCTAGCTAGTGGAAGGGTGATGATGAGGGGAAAGGTGGTGGTGAAAAGGAGGAGAAGCCTTTGGTGACATGGGTATTTGTGTATATTTACTAATTTTAATCCGTGGTAAAAAAGGATTCATAACCCTATAATCTTTATTTCCAATTTTTCAGTGATTACTACGCCGTAACAATTACAAAAGTTAAATGCCAAAAGTACACTTTTCAATGGTAATGGGATTAGAAAATCATTCCCTTGATGTTAAAAAAAATGAACAAAACCAGCGCTTATATTTAAGTAGGTGGATACACAAATGTATAAAATCTAAAAAAAAAAAAAGGATTCCACCACTTTGAAAACTAAAAGGATAATACCATTAGAAAGAAGTAGGAAATAGAAACTCCAACATAAATCAATATGAAAATCAACCAAACAAATTAATCATGGTGTTGACACCTGTCGTTGGAATCCCATAGTGTTGAAACCTGTCATTGGAATCCCATAAGTTTTGGTTCCATCTTTGTATCTATTCTACACAACTTTATGTGCAGATGCTTAATCTTGTGAAGATTCCAAATGACAATTAGCTTGGCGCCAGCTTATGGAACTGACAACTCATTTCTTATATGTTTATTCATGTATACATTGGGTTCATAACATTTTTTATGGTCTTAATTGCATACATTTATGATCTAATTATGATTATGGTTGCTTACATGAGATTAGTTTAGCTTCATCCCTAATTTTAGCTATAGATTCATAATTTCTTAGGTCTTAAAGGTTGTAATTTATGGTTAGACTCTTTGATTATGTTTGCAATCACTGTTTGGATTATTATTTGTGGTTTGGGTTGGTTGATTTTGAATATTGAGCTTGAATATTTATGGTTACTTATATGTTCAATTAAGATTCCATTGATCTTGCATGGTATCTTGGGATAATGTGTTGACCTTGGATTGTATTGGAACCAATAGCACCAATTACTTTCAAATCATACACTGCGAGGATTTAATAATGTTTTAATTAAGAAACGAGTGGCCATTAATTAAAGAACTAGACTTAGGTTTCTTTAAGGATTAATCAAACATTCCAAATTCTAAATCCAAGGATTATGGCTTTTGAGGGTTAAGGTGTAACCTTCAATTAAAAGAGGATTTGGAAGTCTTCGGTGTGTTTGGTGGCTAGGTTCACCATGCGAAAGGGACAATTTGCCCTAGTAAATGGTGCTTTCATGGTGAATGACTCTCTATGTCATTCAATGCGGCAAATCCATAGAGGCAAATAGTGTGCTCTTTGTGTCATTTGTTGCGGCCAAAGCAAATTGTTTGCAACGGTGAACGTGTTATGCTAAATGCAAGAGCTATACTCTCAATGTCATTCGTCACGACGAATGCTTGTTTTCTATAAATAAACTATCCGTGACAACATTTGAAAAATCGAGCGTTTTGAGTTGGTGGCTTAGATTCTCTACTAGGGTTTTGCCATTTTGAGGTTACAAACACATCTTTGAGCTTAAGAACAGTTGAGTAAGTGTTCCTATTCCTTCTCTACATTTGATCTCTTGGATTTTCATGGTTTTCAGAAATTGAAAGTTAGGGTTTCTTGGGGACTTTGAAATAGGTTAGGTTTTGATCTAGCGAATTGAGTTTAAATGAATCATATGGCTTAACTAAGAGATCTAGTAATTTAGTTTTGTTGTATTTGGTGTTATGCGTGATTTTGAGTTAAGATTTGATAAATGTGATTTTTTAACGCTAAAACAAATAGACTTGTCTCATTTGGTTAATTTAAGTGTTTTTAAGTGAGAGCTCCTCTTGCTAGAGCATTGGGTAAGGCTCCAAAAGAGTCATCTTAAGCTAACTCTTTTGTATGGTCATTTCTCTGTATAAGTTCTCAATAAAATTGTATATTGCCACAGAATGACCCATATTTTGTTATTATTAGCATACTTTGAGTCATTTGTGTTCTTAATTTTTGGTAAAGGCCTGCCTCTTTTGGATTCTTATGGTTATGCCACATGAATCCATGACATACAAGCTTAACATATTTAATAATGGTTATACATAGAGGTACCCTGATTTCATTTAGCAACCAAGTGATTTCTTGTTATACATGATAGGCACTAATGATTTTTTGTTATAATGGGAAATGAACAAGAAGGGGTGAGTTAGTCAGTTTTAAAATTTTGACCTAAAAAATTACTCAATTAAAAATGCAAAAGCTAAGATAAGAAGGAAGTCACTAAAGATGTTGAGTTGACAAAGAGAGAAAAAGTATTATAGTGATTTATCTTAGTTTGACCCTTCTAACCTACATTTAGTCCTCAGAATACCTATGGGATTTTCAATTAACTATGTTTTTAAGATTCAGAGGCTCTAGGTACCTTTACAAGGTGAAGATCGCACTCCCCCTTGCTAACTCACAATTTAATACATTTAAGTTGTTTATGGGACATTTATATATTACCATATATTTAGGTTGTTTATACTCTTTAAATTATTTTACTTATTTTGATGATGATGTATCGTTGTTAACATGCTAATATTAATCTAGAATTTAGGCATACGCTACGCAGACGATGTTGAATTGATAAACATTGTTCCCTAAGTGAAAAAAAATCAATTGTGAATAATATCGTTTGACTTTTTAATGTCATGGCCTCAACTCTAAATTGGGTTGGCATTTTATGAAATTTGTTTTAGAATTGAAGTAAATGAGGTTTTATTTTGGGTTTAAGTAACAAGGTGTTACAGGGGGCGAATTTTCCTTCTGGTTTACTTGCTTACATTTGGAGAGAAGTATATATTCATCTTTTCATTTCTGATCTTATGCCATGACATCTTATCCAGTATATACGAAACTTAAACAATTAAATCAATTTGGTTAGTCGTAGCTTCATCAAATAAGACAAGGTCATTTGTTAACTTCATATGGGTAATCATAGGACTTTTCCAACCTGCTCCCATTCCATTCCATCCTCTCTCAATCAATCTTATCCTGTATAAGGAGAAATAGGGTTTCTTTGTCTTAGTCTTCTAATCGGGCATAAGTCTTTAGGTGGCTTTTCATGTCACAAAATTTGGGTAGATGAAGTATAAATCCATTCTATTAGTTTCTCTAACATTCTTTTTGGATATTGTAACTCCTGAAGCACTCGTTCCATAAACTTCCAGCTTATTTGGTCATAAGCCTTTTATAAATCCACTCTAATTGCCATGTAATCTTTTTCCCACTTTCCATAAACCATTATAATATATATTCACTGTGAAAAAAGAAAAATAATTAAAAGATATTTATAGAATACATGATCCAAATTAAAAGATACTTAAAACATTTTTATTAAATAGAACATCGATGATATAACACCGTGTTTGTATTTCTTATTTTCACTGTGATCAATCAATTTCTTGTAACTCCTTTCACAAATTGACACCCATAATATTTTACAAGGCAACACATTTGTGACCTTTTTTTCAAAAATAATAGGTCGGTGCTACGAAAAACTAGTTTATTCCCTCCATGATATGTTTTATATTTTATATACATTTTTTGCGGAATTATATTTTATATAAATGTACATATATATATGTAATGTTTTATTATGTGCTTTAGATTGCAGATGGTTTTATATTGCGTAGATTAAAAATACCAATAATATAATAAATTAATATGTAAGCTTCGGTTAATCCGTGCAAGATCAAGACCTAGAGTGAAAGAAAAGCAACGTGAAAATAATATTATTTAAAGTAAACAAGAATTCGCGGCTTCACAGTTTTCTAACATTCATATTTTTTTAATTGTAATTGAACTCTTCATTAACCTATAAGTTCACGAAATGTGTAGTCACTCCAATGTGTGAAAGGTAAGACAAAACGACAATAGAGGATGGATTAAACGGTACGTATTGGTGTGGTTACCGGGTGAGGCAGTATCTCACTCTGAAAGTTAACCCTAGCACCAATGGTAAATTACTGGCATTGACAATGATCAAAGACCGTACAAGTCAGGGCTATTTTTGTACTTTCAATACCAGAATAAACAAAGTATTTGGGTCTTGGGTGACCTCCGTCGGAAGGCAAATGACATAAGGTGACTTGTACTGGATTATTAAATGTTGTGTACTTGTGAATGAGGAGAAAACGACATTGACCATTGGGTATAAACTTTATTTTCCTACCTGGTTTCGGCTAATATGTTTCGATCACAACCAGGAGGAGCAATTTGTTCGGTTTAGTCTGATTTAAAAATTCATTTAGAACCCAAATGGAATTGATTTTTTTTAAAGAGATTGGTTTAAACAAATTTTTAGTTAATAAATAAATTGCATCAAAGAAAATTGGGGCTTGAGTGTCGTTTACGCCAAATATGTCGTCGTATACTACTCTCTGTCTCTGTCTCTGTGTCAGCTCCATTCCTATAAAAAAAAGAAGCCACACTTTCCCCTCTTCGACTCGATTCGTCCACGCTCTCCCTCTCCCCCTCTTTCCTTCAATCTTCCTTCACAGTGCCCTTTTGCTTTATCTTTTGAGTCGCTGTAAATTTACTATAAAAATCTCTTTTTCTTCTTCTTCTTCTCTTTCTTTTTGCCTCGGGTTCTGCTTTGTGGATGATTCTGTATTGTGGTATAAGAGGGACGAGGGAGTGAGTTCTTGGTTGTGAAGTGAGGGTTCCAAACAATGGAGAAGGAGAAGAAGCTGAGTTTTGTGAGGAATGGTGAGCTTAGATTACCACCTGGGTTTCGATTTCACCCAACAGACGAAGAACTTGTAGTCCAATACCTGAAGCGCAAGGTCTTTTCTTATCCTTTGCCTGCCTCAATCATCCCTGAGGTTCACGTCTGCAAATCAGACCCTTGGGACTTGCCAGGTTTAATAATTCCCTATTTCCTAACTTTTAGTCTCTGTTTAGTTTCACTCTCTCTCGCTCTAACAGAGAGGTGGCAGGGGGGGCTTACTCTGTACAGGTGATATGGAACAGGAGAGATATTTCTTTAGTACCAGAGAAGCTAAGTACTCTAATGGAAGCCGATCCAACAGAGCCACACTTTCTGGGTATTGGAAAGCCACTGGTTTGGATAAGCAAATCCTGAGCTCAAAGGCAAGTCAAGTCGTCGGCATGAAGAAGACTCTGGTTTTCTACAGAGGCAGGCCTCCTCATGGCTCTAGAACCGATTGGGTCATGCATGAATATCGCCTCCATAATGTACAAAAACCCACGAGAACCCAACTTGTTATTCTTCGTCTTCGTCTTCTTCTCCCTCTTCCAATTCTAACTCATGCCCTGTTTTTAAAATACTATTTTGCAGATAGATAGTTCTGTAGTGGGGATGCAGAACTGGGTACTGTGTCGGATATTCTTGAAGAGAAGGAGCACGAGTGGGAAGGGTGAAGAGCAGAGCGATTTCAGAGTGAACAGTCACAGCAACAAAGGGGTGGTGTTAGTGAACGACAAGTCAAGGCCTGTGTTTTATGACTTCTTGTCACAGAGCACCAAGACTAATAATATAAAAACTACTGATTTGAATCGCACACCTACAACGACGACGTCGTCCACCTCAAGCATCAGTGGAATCACGCATCTCTCTTCTCACGAATCTGATGATCGTGAAGAAAGCAGTAGTTGCAACAGCTTGCCGTCTCTTACAAGAAACCCGTGACAACCTTTTAATCTCTCTCTACCTTTGTCCTCATTCCTATCTATTGTACCTTGTACTTTTCGATGCTTTCTCGTTTTAGGTAATTATTATTATAATATTATTATTCAGAGTCAAAGCGGATACCGGCATGACCCTCTGTCCTCTAATCTCTAAGGAGTAATGAATGGTACTGTACTACTGTTTAGTTGCGTTATCCCAGGTTCTTGCTTCATCCATACGTCTCTCACAGTGATTTTAATCCAAACATAATAATTAGTCAGGTTAATATAATTTTTTGTCCTCAAGTTTGCCCTTGATCACTTCAGTTTCGAAGTATGTGATTCGGGTCAAACGATCCATGCCTGATCTAGAGTTTTAAGCTAAGTGATATTGTTTTGAGGTTAATATACTATTTTCACCCCTCGAAAATCCTCTTTTTAGTTGTAGTAATTGGTTTCAAAGTTCATTTCATTTGAAATATTAATCTCATTTTAAATTTAAGATGTACTGAAATCAAAATGAAGGTAAAATAAAAGGAAAAAAAAGATTGTATTAACTCTCGCTTTATCATCAGTAAAGAGTATCTAGTACTGCTAGTGTGTGATTTCTTGGTTGATATGAAAGAACCAAAGAAGAAAATCCCAGAATTGAGAATTGGAGGAAGGTGAAGCCAGATGTGTGGGGTAGAAGGGGTAAATACATGACTCTGCCGACAAAATACGATTTACATAGACATATCTTGTGAGTGAGGAATGGGAGGAAGAAAGAGTCAGTACGCTGAAAATTGAGGGTGATTGATGAGTGGGGTCACTTATTTTTGAAAATTGGTGTGCTAAACTCTGAAGACTTTGAGAAAAACTTGCTCAAATGTTTCAATTATTTCTAACGCTTCTAGAGTTTGCGTATCTTATCCAAATCTTTTCCTACTTCTTCGTAATAATGATAATGGCTAGTTTTGGTGTTAGAATTGATTTTGACGAATATGAAGATGAAAATTAATATAGATATAGAAAAAAAAGAGGGGTCAAAAAAGTCAATTCCATGAAATTGAATACAATTCCATGGGTTACACCATAGAAATCATTTCTACATATTTTGTATTCTATTTCTAATTCCACCTCCTAATTTCACCATATCAAATGCCATGTTTGATATGATGGAATTAGGAAGTGGAAATGGAAATGAAATTCATTTCCTTTGTTTGGAAATGGAATTCAAAATGGGTAAAAATGAATTACATGATGTAACTCATGGAATTGTATTCAATTTCATGGAATTGATTTTTTTGAACCCTCATTTTTTCTATATTTATATCCATTTTCATCTCCATTTCCATCTTTTTCTCCATCTCCATTTCCATTTCCACCAAAATCAATTCCAGCGTACCAAACGAGCCATGAGAAATGAATTTAATTCCATTATCCAATTCCATCATACCAAACATGCCATAAGTTCATTGGTTGATCCTAAAAGATCTCCATGTGAATGTGTATTATATATGTCTCCCTTGTTTTGGTGCGCAAATTTTTTGAAAAGGGTATGGGGTTATTCACAAATCGCAACTTTTTGCTTATGATCAACTGGGATGTATTCCTATGGGTATAGGAATATGATAAACAAGCCCTTTTTATCTGACATCAACAAATATGATTTACCCAACATTACTAAACTGAGCATATGTCTCCCTAGACACTTTAATTAGAATCACAATTAAGTAGTACTCTATGATTAGAACTCTCATCAAAGTGATTGAAAAGCCAATCTCTTTGGAAGCTCAAGCCATGGATGATGGCAGCGGCAGACTTAAGACCGTGATTCAAGATAAGTAAAACTTGTTCTTAATATGTTTTAAGAAGAATTTGAGGAAAAATATAGTGGGTTTAAAATTAGCAAATGAGTGAACACAAACTAAATCACATAGTACTAATATATAGCTAATTTTTTAGAAATCAGAGTGTGCAGCTGAACCCACTGATTAGCATGTAAGTTTGCCTATGGGGGATGGATTATGTCTCCTTTATCTTATAAAACAATTATACTAAAAATGAGATTTTATATCCATGAGTGAATATGTTGTCTTATTTCATGAAAACCAATCAAGGACACTTCTAATATATTTTCTAATTTATTGAGCACTCTTCATTATCTTATTGAAATTAAGTAGAGATGATTAATTTGTATGAAAATAAAATAAATTTTTGAGCGTATAATCGAACAAAAGGTTAAATTATTTTACCTTTAAGGAACAAAAGGCCTATAACTTAAAATCATATGGATTAAAATTAGAATGAAGACTGATGGTAAGAATCAAACCTTATATTAAACAGTTTCCCCCAAAATATACTCATGATTGATGACGACTTATAACAAAGATCCTTATATTTATATATTTTAAAATGTATTTTATAAAAAAGAAAAGGTAATTTGTATATATATCTTGAGCCTTATACATAAGGGTTAGTTGAAGAATTTACTTTGATAATAAATGCAAAATTCAACTCCACTTTATCGGTTAAATTTATAGTTATCTTTTAAATTATTCTTAAATGAGTATTCTAGACAGCAGCATTTATTTTTTTTATAAATAACCAACTTAATTATTTTCTTATATTTTTAAATTATAGTTTTAGAACGAAATAGTGTGTATATACATGTACAATATCATTTTCCTAGATAGGCACCTATTGATACGTTTTATGACATGTCAATTGTAGATCATGTTTGTCTCGTTCTGCCTTTTCATGTAGAGTGGAGGTTAAGTTAGCCAGACGTGCGGACAAAAATGAAAGGCCTATTGCCGGGTTGAACTTACTAACATTGTAAAAGTACTAAAATATTGTGTTGCACAACAAAGTATAAAAATAGGTTTACTTATATTATCCTCTACAATGACATACCATGACATGTTCCACACATATAGGTTAACTCCTATATTTAATATAAGAATTAATTGATTTTTGTTAGAATGGTTAATAAAACTAAACATACTACTTAAACATATTTATATCTATCAGTTTTTACCAAACTAATTTGCTTGACTTATAAACTGATATGTAATATAATTATATGTATACATAAATATTTTTAAATAAGGTTTTTATCTTCTTTAACATCATTAACAAAAATCAACTAACTTTTTTATATTAAGGACGAGAGTATATCACAATATGTGTCACACATTTAGGATAGAGGTGCCATACACGTAACCATAAATTCCAAGTTATTGCACTTTAATGGTATGGCAAGAAATATGATCACTTGTTTATAAACAGAAACATATATGAATGAGCAAAAAAGCAAGTAATTATGGAAAGGAGGGGAGGGGCAACGCGAAAACGCTTGCCATCTAGTGGAGAGGTAAAAGGGATTTAATGGATTTAATTAATGATGATTCGATTATGTAGAAAATAACTCAATATCCAATTAAACAAAGGGACAATTCTAGATAAATCTAGCTGAAATACAAAAATACTAATTTAAACCTACATTTTTATTAAATCTTTAATAAGACCTAAAGGTAATTATGATTTGATAAAAGTGCTAATTTAGACCTACACCTTCAATTTTGTATTTAATGACAAATGGGCGTGATGATCTTTTTAACATCATTTAAAAATCTCTAGTAATGTCTATAGGCATTATTAAAGATTTGATAAAAATATAAATTTGAATTAGAATTTGTGTATTTCGACTGGAATTAACAAGATTTTCCCTTAAATAAAAAAGGTTATATGTATACCAAAATTTTGATAATTTAAAAGGTCACGATAAAAGTACCTGTTTGAACAAGATTAAGTTGAAAAAAATTAATAGACACAAAAATCACGTTAGATTTTTTTTTTGAAAAATTTGATGATTTTACTACGGTGGTTTAAAAAATAACCGGCATAAAAGTAGCTATAAGTCAGCGATACTATGAGGCAGTGAATGTTGAAATTTAAAGGGGTAAGACATCTAAGATGGGTTTGTGTATGATTCTTAATAATTAAATTCATGGACTACTTGTAGTAACAGCCATTTAAATGGGTTTGAACATGTTCAGAGAAGATCATCAGAGACATAAGCAAGTATGGTGAATCAAGTAGTGTGAAATCTTCTGAAAAGAGTAGATGATAACCGAAACACACTTTCAAGAGGGTTATATATGTATTTTGGTTAATAATTTATCAAAAGGTATGATTTACTAGAGAGTATGATAACATTGTGTTATCCATGTAGTCAACCTCATCCAGTAAGACAAAACTTGGTTGTTGTTGTTAATAATGTTACTAATATATTTTCATGTAAAATCTATTTTCACACATTTATACCAATTAATGTAAAAGTATTTTTTTATTGCATTCTTAAATAGGTCCACAGACGACGACAATCAAGCAGTTGGCAAAAACGAAGGGAGGAAAAAAGGGTTGGTACACACAAAGCACCAGACATCATCAAGTGGAAGAAGAGGAGATGCAATTAGGATTAATAAATAATATCAAAAGGGTAATAATTGCCGACCAGAGTTACTTGTGAGAGTGGGTTTATGATCAGAAAGAGAGAGGCTGTTGGAGTTGTTCACGTCACCTTTTGTTTATAAGTTATCATTTTCAAGAAGGAAATAAGAGATTGCTGACTTAGGGCAATGCTGTTGTCAATCACGTGGGCAGCCCCTCATGGTAGCCCACCCCTTTGACACTGACCCTCTCTCTCCTCTCTCCTCTCTCATATATCAGTTTATCTTTTGCAGCCTAAGGTTGAGGCTCCCCTGATTAGGTCAATCACAGAGACAAAAAACTCTCTC